>CM062288.1:2183308-2193308 GCA_031216915.1 Pictodentalium vernedei | reverse complement strand
GTGGTCTGTTCAGATATTTACATTGAACGGATATTCTATGCTTTTTCAATATCATATATGTATATATTTGTATACAATTTATTGTCAGCGACACACATGTACTTTTCCAATTCCCATTAAACTCAACTGAGCTCACGCATGTCTAATTCCAACTCAATAGAGTTGCTGTGTTTTGTTATTTTGTGGTAACAGATTGTTGAATGACAGAATGTTTTTACTTGCCATCTGTCATCTTGCTGTGTTATCATTCCATATTCAATGGACCCAGGTAAGGAATCAAAATTTTAGAAGTGACTCTGTTAGCTGATGTACAGGCTGCTGGACTGATCGAGTGTGATTTATTGTGAAGAAAACACCAATAAGTTGAGCAGGATCAGTCACTGAAAATCAGGTGTTTTCTTTACCCAGGAAAGGCTGATGTTACAATGGCTGCTATGAATAAATCCCCAGAAAATGTTTATTCTATAATAAGCAAATGCAGTAGACGCCCCCCCCCCCCCCCGCCACCCCCCCCCCCTTGGGCCAGGATTCTACAATAGGGAGGTGCCCTAGCCATTTGTTTTGGAGGTTTTTTTTTGTTGGGGGGGGGGTGATATTTCGGGTGGTGGAGAGGGTGGAGGTCTACCCTGCTTATAACTAGGGCCTTCCGGTTGTTACTCCCTCCCGCACTTCCCCGAAAGGGAAGTGGAAGGAGGGGGTAATAGCCGGAGCGTGCTAAATACGATTTGGCCTTCCGCCCCAAGACAACTTTGCAAATTTCAGTGCTTTAAGATCGAATTTGGGGCATTCATAGAGAATGTGTAACCCTATATTGGAGACAATTTAAGGCTCTAAATGTTATGTGAAAGTTGCACTGGGCAAATGTTTTGGGGGCAGCGAATGTTGTAGGAGGCAAGGCCCCGTCCCCCTTTCCACCTTTGGCTACAACCCTGACTGCCATTGATAGGAAATTGTTCGAATACGATCACGTCTCTGTGTCCTCTATCTTCGACTGTCATGTAGGCTGTTCTACATCATTGTTCAGACCTGGCAACGCCACAATTTTTTTTGAGGGGGTGGGTGGGGGTGGCTACGGACTAGCACAAAAGTTAGTTGACTTTGGATGTTGGTCTAAAAAATTTGAGTGTTAAAAATGTTTTTTTTTCAGATGCGGGCGTGGAGCGGGCGGGCGGGCGGGCGGGCGGGCGGGCGGGCGGGGGGAGGGGAGGGTTCCTCCAACACGCAGACCTCCTTGCAATGTTTTACGACTCTCCCACCCACCTCTCAGGTCCAGACACACAAATTTGCGTTTTCCTTCTTTTTTTTTTAAATAAATAATTCCCTCATTGACGTTTATTCTTTTTCCCCTGATCCTGGTGTTTGGAGAACACTGAAACCAATGTTTTTGGGACCGCGATGTTGGACCATTGTTCTTTCTTCTCACGGTCCTTGACATCACTGGAGGGAGATAACGTTTGGAGGAGCTGAATAAAAAAGAATGTATACTAAACTTTGAGGAGCAATTTGTTTAGTATTATCGACTTTAATCCCAAGCAAATTATTGTAAATTCATATTTCGAGTCTAGCTGTATGAATTTGCATAATTTCATAGTCTTACTGTTGCCAGCGTCACGTCAGGACCTCGCAATTCAGACATTGGGTGAAATGAACAGTTCACACATGCAGTCAATAGCATGTATGTCCACCGTTTGCCTCTTGGATGGCAAGACATCGACGGCACAAGGACTTGATAAGTCTCTGGGTGTCACCCTGTGGTACTGCGTTCCACTCCTACCTTAGAACATTACGTAAATCGCCTAACGTCTGAAGATCATGAGGTGGTACCCGACGGTCCAATTGATCCCAAAGATGCTCGATTGGCGACAAATCTGGCGAAGGTGGGGGCCAGGGAAGAAGTTCGATGTTCTGCTCCTCAAGAAAGTCGCGACAGATACGCGCCACGTGCCATCGGGCATTGTCATGCTGGAATAACTGCAACCCGACGTTAGCGTTGAACAACGGGACAACAACAGCGTTAAGAATTCCGTCCCTATATCGCTGTCCATTCAAATTACCATCGATGAAGATAACTGCGTTCGATCTGCAGGGAAATTCCTGCCCAAACCATTACACTACCCCCGCCGAAACGGTCGCATTCCCGCACGCAAGCATCAGAAAACCGTTCTCCTCGTCGGCGACACATTCTTGCCCTGTCATCAGCGCGCCGTAGACAAAATCGTGATTCATCATTAAAAAAAAATGTACTCCAATGCTGCAGAGTCCAGCGAACACGCTGACGTACCCATTACATTCTGACGGCACGGTGCCATTGGGTAAGGATTGGCCTGTGATATGGTCGCCTACATCAGATGCCGTGTTCAGCTAGTCTGTTGCGGACAGTTTGTGCACTGATTCTATTGTTAGTTCTACCAGGAGTAATTGCTGCTTCCTCGTCGCCGGAAGGAGGCGATCCCGCAAGTGAGACGTCCTAATGTGTCGGTCTTGTGCGGGGGTCATAACTCTTGGTCGACCTGAACGCGGTCGGTCGGCAGTAGATCCAGTGGTTCTCCACCTTCCAATGAGGCGGTAAATAGTGGCTACAGTGACTCCGACCTCAGTGTCTCAGCCTCATGCATTCCAATGACACGCAACTTCTGATTTTCGGTTAACCTTGGCATTTTTTTTTTTAGTGTGTTTTCTCAATAACCCAGGCTCTCTAACACAACATAGCACAAGCAAATCGATAGCCACTCATTCAGTTTAACATTCTCGGGTGGCACGTGCTATTTTGAAATCCGTAACAAAATTGTATATGGTTGGGTGGACACCAACAACATGTCATTAAACTCCTTGCACGACTTCTTGTCCACAAACATGCAACATTAGAACTATTATATTTTATCCTTTATGCTTTTTTGTCACATTTATTTCCATTATACTTTCTTTTTGACTCAGTATATGATTACGAATACTACTGCTGATGATATTATCACTCGATCCTTTTTCTATCACTATTTCTTCTATCTGTTACTACCACAACTTTGATTTCCTTCTTCTTCTAGCTATTACTACCACAACTTGGATTTTCTTTTTCTAGCTATTACTACCACAACTTGGATTTTCTTCTTCTTCTAGCTATTATTACCACAACTTTGATTTCCTTCTTCTTCTAGCTATTATTACCACAACTTTGATTTTCTTCTTCTTCTAGCTAATATGAAAATACGTGACACGTAATGGTGCACACCCAATATTGTTAATTTCGGTAAATATTGCAGGCCCTAAGCAAGATTTTTCAGGAAAGAGATGGTATATATCGCAGAAATAGCAGGAGTTATGTGAAATATAACAATTTGCCAAAACGTGTTGTACAGCGACATGCAATAAACACAGAACCACACATGTATGTTCATATGTTAATGTGGCGACAAATATGGCAATCGGGAAATTTTGAAAGATTGCGGAGGGATCAAACTTGAGACAAGCTATAGTAAAACAAACCTTCATTTTTTAAACTAACAAAAGATCATAAATCACTGGCAAATTGGTTCATTAGAGTTTAACAACACTTTCAAAAACCAAGACTATATTATGAGCTGGATTGTACGTCAATTTCAATAACTAAGGTTATTATATCACGTTGCTAGTTCCCAAGATCCTTCCCATCCTTCAATACCTAGACGAGCAAAAGAGTCGTACGTGAAGTCACTCATTCAGGCAATTACTCATTTGATCGATTCTGGTCGTTCGAGCAATCTGAGATGGTTAGCAAGCCTGTACTAGTGCTAGTAATGGTACAAGGCTGCAAAAGTGGAAGAAGACTACAGGTTTTGGTGACTACTGTAAAAGATAATCATAGGGCAGACGATGGCAATATTGGGAAAATCAGTAATAGTGGTGTTGGAGATATGAAGATCATGGAGAGGTCTAGAACTGGGCAGATGCTATGAGCTAAATTATCATCAGGTATATATAGTACTACGTCATCATGTCATAGGTATCCTCCTATAACCCGATGAGAATTAAGAGTCGTAAAAGAAATTGCTCTTTCGATACTCATTTGCTCAATGGGATTTGAGTCGTTTAAGCAATCACTTTTTCAGTAATTGCTCAAAGGCTTGTTCGCTCGATAATATTCGAGTCGTTCGGATAATACCCATCCCTGCTTGATTGTATTTTGGGTTTGAGGATCATAGAGGACTTCGCTATACACAGGGAAGGCAAAAACTGAGACGTCCAAGACAAAATAGACTGTTGGGATAGGCAGAAATGGGACCAGTAAAAGGCAAAACGGGCCTGGAAATAGAAAGATAAACCACAGAATATATCGGGATAGATAAAATACCGAGACTTTGGTGCACATTCGAAACAATAAAGTTACTCTTATACAAAGGAATGCGTCTATTGTTGGGCAAAAAGAAGAATTCTAGGGGACAACAGATAGAAACCTAATATTTAGTGGGAAATCCGCACTAGTAAAAGAACTGTTGGATTTATTTGGGTAATTTTACAAAGTATTCGAACAAATACAATTATACCAGGAAACGCACCTTAAAGCACTGCATGCTACTCTTTTAAGTCCAAAATTGAGGAATCCGTGCCAAATAAAGTTGTTTTGATGGTTTAGAGGGTTTGTCTGGATGTTCGTGGTAATTCGATTTATTCTAGTTCACGTAAAATTTATCCACATGAGACCTCTCATCATTCATTTAGCACTACGTGCTACTATTATAAGCCCTAGATGGGTTTTGGTAGTTTGGGTACTTTTGGATTATTTAGAGGGATTGTCAGGTTGTTTGGTGTAATTAAATTTACTCCTATTTAATCGAACACACCCTCCGAACACACCCTTTTCCTATTAGGTTTTGGGCCACATAGCAACCATGTGCTACCATAGAAGCCAAGATGGCGGTCTCAGATATACAAAATGGACGACATACACTCGTCTCCCCTCAACAAAACGCGCGGTGCATGCACACTAGGACCACGTATCACTATGGGGATGTTGTCACAAGATGGCACTCACGCGGGCTACCATTGACAACCAAAAATGAAGTAACTGGGCCATGTCACATGAGATACGGCCAATGTGGGTCGATCGTGTACATGATTTACTACTAACATCAAGCCGAGAGATACACGGTTCGATCCCCAGCAGGAGTAACTGCGTTGTGTCATTGGGCAAGGCACTTAATCACGATTGCCCAAGTGGGGGCACAGTGGCGCAGCCATGGAGGCACATCCCCCCCCCCTAAAAAAAATAATTCCGATTGGATTTATTACGTTCAAGGTCACTGTCACCTTGACCTTTGACCTAGCGAGTCCAAGATAAATAGGCATTTTCCACTCACCTAGGCCAACCTACCTATGAAGTTTCAAGAATGTTGGTTCAAGTGTAGTCAAGTTATCATCCAGAAACCAATTGTTTACAATTTACTATGTTGAAGGTCACTGTGACCTTGACCTTTCACCCAGCGAGTCCGAAATAAATACGGTTCTTCCTCTCACCGATGCCAACCTTCCTATGAAGTTTCATGAATGTGAGTTTAATCATAGACAAGTTATCATTCGTAAACCAATTGTTTACAATTTACTATGTTCATAGTCACTGTGACCTTGACCTTTGACCAAGCAAGTCCAAAATAAATAGGGTTCTTCCACTCACCGATGCCAACCTACCTATGGAGCTTCATGAATGTTGGTCGAACCATTATCAAGTTATCATCCGGAAACCAATTGTTTACGCCCGCCCGCCATTCACCAAACTACATGTCGAGCCTGACTTCGTCACAACTTGACTAAACAAGAGGCCCCAGGGGGCCTTAATCGCTCACCTGCCAACGTGGTTCAAAGAAGTATTTGGGGTCACATTCAGTTATACATGGTTCATCAACACTACAAAGGAATGAAGGCATGAAAGGCAAATTTTATGGAAAAACACTAAGGAATCGATTTGAACAAACCTGAACCTATCATGCTCCCCATGCCACCCCCACCCGTGCCCGTAGAGAGCCCAAATAATAAGCCAGGGACACAAATTTAACAAACTTGAACCTGATCCCCCTTGAGATGAAGGAGGTTTTTAAAGAAATGTCCTCACATTGCATTAATAGAGAGCCCAAATACTAACTGAGGCACCCGATTTGTACAAACTTGAATCTGACCCTCTTAGAGATGTTGTATACCAAATACGGAAGCATTCATACCAAATATGAAAGATTTTTAAAGAAATTTCCTCATATTTCACTAAGTTAAAATTCGGGCTCCTACTGGGAGCGCGATTATTAACCCATGGACTCGATTTGAACAAACTTGAATCTGACTGACCCACCCACCCCCACCCCCTACCCCCACCCCACCCCTAGAGATGTTATATAGCAAATATCAAAATATTCTAAATGACGGTTCTGGAGTAGAAGATTTTTTTAATGTTTTAAAAAAAAAGTATGGGTGCTATCAGAGTAATGCCCCTTGTGGTGCCCCTTGTGAGCGCGGCAAGGTTATTTGTACAAATTTGAATTGACATATAAGGAACATGCACACCAAATTTGGTTCAATTTGGTCCAGTAGTTTGGGAGGAGAAGTCGATAACGTAAAGTTCACGATGGACGACGGCGGACGGCAAGTGATAAGTTAAGCTCCCTTCGGTGAGCTAAAATTCATCCATACGCCCCCCCCCCCCCCCACCCCTCCAATTTGACCCATGTAGGGAACATTAGGCAAGAAATTTTATTATGGAGATATTTATACTTGCAGGATGTATAGGGAGTGGGGGGGGGGGGGGGGGGGGTGCGTAATAGCAGATTTATGTGTGATATCCGACCTATCTCAATTTAATGACACCAATGTTGTCAGTTATTTGTCAGACTCGAGAAAAAAACGTCGCCGGTGTTCCGTCGCCGGATTTACGAAATAACCTCGCCGGTATTTGGTAATTTATCCGTTTCTTCTGGTCCGGATTCGCTATTCAAAATTGATGAATCTCTTAGGGCGATAGGAAAACGAAGGAATCGTTAGCAAAAGTAAGACGTTAATATTATTTGATACGCAATTGCTGCCAGTTTAAAAAGCATATTTGTCTTTATTTTGTGTGATATCATTAGGCATACTTATTTAATTCTATTCAATTAGTTTCCTATTTTTAGTCGAATTTTTCAACAACAAAGAACCTTGACTATTGGTATGGCGAGGGCCGGTCGCCGGGCAGGCGGCCTTTTTTGCTAAAAAACTTAGTTATTTCTGGACGGGTTTTGATATTTGGTATGCAGCTTGATATGCACGTGCGACACCCGATGACGCAAAGTAGGGCGTGTCAGCGCTTTTTCTCAAGAGTTATGGCCCTTTGTTAAAATCTACTAATTTTGAGCTTGAAAGCGCGATACTTCAACAAACGTCAATCGATTTGACAGATATTTGGCACATGGGTTTCAAGGAACAATGTCTTGGTCGAGTTCGAAAATCTATGCGGACCATTTCATAGAGTTGTTGTGTTGACGTTTGTTTCGTGATTGATCATAATACAATAATTCATAAGGATTATTATTGTCCTCACACAAGGTGAAGGGGAAATAAATTTGAAAAAAAGAGTTTCAATGTGGCCTAATTATTGATGCCATTCACACGTCCACATATCCTTAAGAAGACGTCCAACCTAACTTTGGTCAAATTTCATGTAATTTTCTTTCAAGTCTAAAAAAGGCCCAAAATGAATAACCCCAATAAATTATATACCAAAATGCTTGGAATGAAACATAGAACATGTGGAAACTGGAATTTGCCATGGAACTGCTCCCATGTGTAAATAGCACCACCTGAAAGTCTGCTATGGCATAAGTAAGAGAACAAAATTTTTACAATAAAATACCTCAAAATAAAATAACAGCTGTATTCTATAAACATTTAAGTACATACTCGAAGAAATCTTTTCCTAATTCATGAAAGTAATGAAGATTGAGACCAAATGTTATAAGTGGAGTGCTCACTGATTGAAGGCAGACATTTTCTTTTGTTTATGTTTTGATTTGGGGAGTTCAACAAAGGTCATCTTGAAGGAGTCCAGCAGAAGAAGTATGGAAGGACAAAAGAGTGTCTCCCAATATCAAGATGTATGTGTTACTGTAATGGTTTGGAAAGAAAATATGATATTCTCCTATGTAGAATGCACTGCAAAGTCATACATTGTAGTTGAATAAATATATTTACAAACCCCTTGCACTGTAACCCCTTTTATCCCATGCATCAATTTGATAGTGATTAAATTGTTAAATTTGTCTGGTTTATCAATAAGTATATTAGCTTTGTTTAACTCTTGGACACCAATACACTCATAATATCTGTTGGAGAAGAAATAAGGGTAACTGTAACCTGTCACTGCAATAAACCATCTAATGTACTTAAAAGTACACTGTTATTCAAAACACATCAAATCAACCTTACATAACCACTATTGCATGTACTTTCCCCAAGGAGGCTTACTGACATATTGAGATCAGAAGGGCACATCCAGAGGGTCTCACATATTTTTTTCAAGAACGCAGTACACAAAGCAATCCCCAAAAGATGACATGTGAGCTCCATTTGACACAGAAAATTTCGGGGGGGGGGGGGTGGGGGGGGGTGGGGGGCTCTCTTCCTTGTATGACTCTACCTCCGGCACTCAAGGCATATGCCTTTTTTCTCAAAGTTTAACTCTTTTTTCTTTTTGAAGATCCTGGCCACACATGTTCCAAACACTATCAGACAGGTAAACCTCCAAATAAGTGTATCTGCAAAAATCATGTTACATTGCAAAACATTCTTTTTAGAGTTTTAGTTCTGGACCTTTCATGCTTCTTACTTCCAACTATAACACTTAATTTATCGATTAATGGGTGAATAGAATAGTCCTGCCATAATCAACATTTTGAGTTCCATAAGCTTTCAAAACAGCTCCAATAAAAGTGTCAAACATCAGATTGGTGGCTTTATACAGAATATTCATTAGGTTGTTGCTTGATAAGTAATAGGAACAAAATCTTCACAAGAAAATTCTGTAGCAATACCATTGAGGGTATTAGCAGGCACTCTGCAACAAATTGTAACAAATCAACTAGTTATAAACAAAATTTTCTAACTCAAAAGAGTGAAAAAGTACCACAACTCTGAAAAAATGTGGGAAGAAACACATGCTACAGCAGCTACACAGGCATTGTTTCTCCATGATGCTCGATCACAAAACCAAATATCCTTCAAATTGGAGTAGCAATGGTTGAGATACAAGGGAGAATGTTGGTACATGTAATGATGAATGGATAAGACTAAGATTAAGAGGACAGGGGGTCACCACTGCACGACCCTAGATGCACCTTTGATTTTCCAACTTCCACTAAGTTCCAGGTCTGGGGCATAATAATCGCAACACACCCAACTTATCAGTTCATAATTTCAGTTAAATAAAAGAAATTATCAATTTGAATTAAATAATAGATGATGTAAAAATATTTGGCTTCCTTCGCCTTCTCGTACTATTTAATTACCACAAACAATATCAGTTTGATGCCGACAAACGAAACTGAACGCATGTGGTTTGATTAAAAAGTAACTCGGCATGAATAATGAAGAAATTGCGAATATTTCGTGTATTTCATTTATTTAAAAGCCAATTGCAGCTAATATTGACCGTGCATTCGATAATTCGCTTCGGTTTTGACCACACCGCCACGCTGACACTCCGTGACAGCGGTTATGTTTATTGTGATATGCAAATTGGGGATGGTTTCCGGTGAAGGAGATTTGTCACATTTGTCAGTGTAAAACGATCATAAAAGACACTGATCGACGCTTGTATTACTATGGTTGGTTGGAAGAAAAAACTAAATTCTCAGCATCGTCGAAGTGCACCTTATTTAAAAGCACGAATGCATCATTTTCAACCCATCTTCAATCGGTCCTTTGCAGACATCAAACATACCCGCCTTCAAATTCCATGGTTACTAGGACGTAAATAACTTCGCAGCGACAGGGGGAAATTAACACGCTCAAT
>CM062288.1:1895549-2165549 GCA_031216915.1 Pictodentalium vernedei | reverse complement strand
GCACACTTCTCTTCACGTGGCACGAGAAGAATCAAAACCACTGTATAAAAGCACCACACAATGCTACTCTCATGTCTACGGCCATATCACGTTGAAAACACCGGTTCTCGTCCGATCACCGAAGTTAAGCAACGTAGAGCCCGGTCAGTACTTGGATGGGTGACCGCCTGGGAATACCGGGTGCTGTAGACATTTTGCTTTATTAAATTTAATTTCCTCTTTGTTTCTTTTGTATTACCTCTGAACAATAGTGAGATAGGAGGGGGGAGGGGTGGGGGTGGCGTACTGGTAGAACTCTGTGGTCCGAATGGGGAGCAAGACAGTTTCTTCTGACTCATTTGACAAGGCTATCACTTGACACTTTTCAACTTCGTACATATTTATCTCTTGCACACATTACAAAGGCTACGAGCGAACAGAACTTGCCAATCAATTTATTCAGGACGCTATAGATCATTCATGTGCACACTTCTCTTCACGTGGCACGAGAAGAATCAAAACCACTGTATAAAAGCACCACACAATGCTACTCTCATGTCTACGGCCATATCACGTTGAAAACACCGGTTCTCGTCCGATCACCGAAGTTAAGCAACGTAGAGCCCGGTCAGTACTTGGATGGGTGACCGCCTGGGAATACCGGGTGCTGTAGACATTTTGCTTTATTAAATTTAATTTCCTCTTTGTTTCTTTTGTATTACCTCTGAACAATAGTGAGATAGGAGGGGGGAGGGGTGGGGGTGGCGTACTGGTAGAACTCTGTGGTCCGAATGGGGAGCAAGACAGTTTCTTCTGACTCATTTGACAAGGCTATCACTTGACACTTTTCAACTTCGTACATATTTATCTCTTGCACACATTACAAAGGCTACCTTAACGTATGGCAACGGCATAAACTACTGGCGGTCTCGACGATATACAGATGCAAAATCACACCTTGAAGCCAGTTTGGCAAGTTGGCTCAAGAAACAGGAACTTCATGCTTAGTCGCAGCTCTACAGTCGTCTACTACACTGCATAGGTCCATTCCAACTGATAGAGTCGGGATGAATAGTGTTCTCACTTTGCGCGCGATGCGCGATGTTTCCACGCGGTCTGGACACTCGCTTTGGGTGTCATAATGTCGGACAGGCTCCGTAGAACAAGTTCTGAAAATATCAAGTCGCTGTCTTCAGCGGTCTCGACACAGTTTGTGTATGTCTGAAGGGCAATTTTCATGTCTATTTGGATAATTTTCGTGAATCTTCTCCTGCCAAAAATATACTCACCGCCGCCGATTTCTTGTTACTTGAAATTCTAACGATTATCTGAAGTTTAAATATAGTGTCAGGGAAAGACCCCCCCCCCCCCCCCCGGAGCTCAAGCCACTAACCCTAACCCTACCCCCCCCCCCCGTACTTTCCCACCTTGGAGGCGTTCTGGCTGGAAAGTTGCGAAAGTGAGAAGAGGCTACATTAATGTATGGCAATGGTACAAACTACGAGTGGTGAGGACAATGTTGAGACAAACAATCATACCTTGGAACCGGTTAGGCAATATGGCACCAATCCTGGCACTTTATGCTCAATCACTGCTGTACAGCGGTCTACATCACTGCCCAAGTCCATTCCAAACTGATAAAGTTGGGACGAATAGGACTCTCTATTTCCAAGCGTCGCGTGGTGCTTCCACGCGGTGGAAACACTCGATTCCAGGGGCAAAATGTCGGCCTATCTTCGTAAAACAAGTCCTGAAAATTTCAAGTTGCTGCCTTCAGCGGTCTCGGCACAGTCCTTGTATGACTGACGTGCCATTTTAATGTCTAGTATGCAAAGTTTCATAAATCTTTTCCTGCATGCCAAAAACCAGTTTACCGCCAATTTCTTTTGAATTTTAATTTCTCACGTTTCTCAAAGATTTAAAGCTTGCGTTGTGTTCCCTTGGTGCTGGTCTTGAAGAAGCAACGTCAATTTACATCCAACTCATCACCAGTCGCACCCAGTTGTAAGTTTTAGGAGGAACTAGCCCAGAGAGGGGAGAGGCGGGAAGTTTGCGCCCATTCCCAACGTCTTCTTTCGCACCAGCTTGAAAAAGACCAAATTCCAAAAAATACCTAACTCCTCTCTTCAAAACGCTATATCTCAGCCAATTCTCGGCGGATTTGCATGAAATTTTCACTCAGCGTTCCCGGATAGTTGCTGCATCAAATACCATGAAGAGCGACACGAATTTCGCATTTCATCATTCTCGAAATCGAGAAGCGCCTATGCGCATGCGCACGAGGTACCCACGGGCTACGTGCTGGGTTTCTGGATTTTCCAGCGACGTGGTCGTGTTTGGCAAAGCTTCTAGAACAATCGCTGAAAATTGCGAGTCGCTGCTCCCAAAACTCTCGCCACAATCTACTGTACATGGAACGGAGTGGTTACTTTTTATGATCTGCCCTGCAGTCATAACTTCCCATCTAGTTATTATTATTATTAAGAATAGAGAAAAACGGCTAAAATGCATATTGACGCAAAAACGTTAAAATGGTGTTAACCCTTTACCAACGAATCGCCCGCATCCGCCCACGTAATATGCAAATTCAGCATTTGAAAAAATATTATTTTTCAAAAAATTTTAACAAAACCATATCATGTGACCCCCTCGTTGGAACGAGCTCGTGGTGCTCGTTTCAACGAGGGGTCAAATGATATGGTTTTTGTTGACTTGTTTTGAAAAGTTAAAAAATATGATATTTAAAATAATAAATTTTGATATCGTCCACGTTGGGTAAAGGGTTAAATAAAAAAACGAAAACAAAACAGCTATCTCCTGAGCTGTACAACATACCAAAATTTAAAAAAAGATGCATTTTAAGTTTTGACCATATAACCATATAACCCTCTATGACATCACCTCAGCGGCCGGGTATAACGATTGAGAATTTACAATGATGCCAAGACACTTTTAGATATGTTTTTTGGGTGGAGATTATATTTCACAAATTAATCAACATTCTACTGCGTTACTTTTCCGAAAAACCTTGTTGATCGATTCGCCCAGAACGTTTTTTTATGGATGAGTCTGTGCACTGAATTCCAAATTCACGTGGTGTAAATTGAAATTTAAAATGTTTTAAAAATTAACAGAGAAACGCATGAGAATATTCTTATTTGTGGTATTAGAATTATTAAATATAATCTGTGTGTTGAGCAATTAGTTATTTAAATTATCGTGGGGAAGTGGGACTGTTTTTAAGTTTGAGTAATTTAGCTTGTACAGGCTTGAAAAAACCGATTGATTGTAGAGTGCAAGGACTCGGTAGACGACGGTCGCGAGACGAGGGACCCGTGAGTCATATCTCCCTTAATTTATCGTCGAAACAATTTTCATTTCTCCAGGGAAGGAGGTCAAAATAACTATATAGACGTACTTTTCTCATATTCTAAACATTGAAAAGTTAAATTGCACTTTGGCGGGAGTAATATTTAAGGAATAGTGCATGGCTTGGAATTGACTACGCCCATTTAGTGCCCAGTGAGGTGGTGTAGTTCCCGACGCGAAGCGGAGGGAACTACACCACCTCACTTGGCGCTATATGGGCGTAGTCAACGACAAGCCATGCACTTGTCCTTATATTATATCGAACAACACGAAAATGCAAATTAACCAAATAATCTACAATCTAAATTGTAAACATGTAATGATGTTTTTATTTTAAACAATAAAGGAGAAATGAGAATAATGTGTGGATATTGATAATTGTTCGACACAATGATACTATTCTTCGCCTCTGCCAATGTCTCACTCCGGGTTCTAAGGGTAGATCACGACTCGTCTGTGGGTGCAGACAAATCAGTTAATACTTAATACAGACAGAGTGGATGGCCATGTGATGGTTTTTCGTGGTAGTTTTGCATGTGATGATGTTCGGAGAAGTTCGGTGAATAGTGACATTTCAAAAATTTTCAACATCTTAACGGAAATGAATAAACAGTTGGATGGTATTGATGATATAAAGACCGAGATAACAAAATAACTACAGGGTCAATGAGGTAGAGAATCGGGTTGAAAGTGTGGAAAATGATATAACGGAATTAAGTAGAAGGCAAAAGATGAATGACGAGAAAATATCCAATGCTAAAGAACGCGAAAAACAATAATCTGCAAAAGTTCAAACAATCCAATCAGATACAGAATGAATGGAGCAAACATTGGATGAGAAAGTTCGTGCGATGAAGGAGATGTCAATATCAGCAAAGAGTGACAGTATTGACCTACGAACAAGATCTATGAGGGATAACCTAGTCTTCTCGGATATT
Source organism: Pictodentalium vernedei (assembly GCA_031216915.1). Taxonomy (NCBI): domain Eukaryota; kingdom Metazoa; phylum Mollusca; class Scaphopoda; order Dentaliida; family Dentaliidae; genus Pictodentalium; species Pictodentalium vernedei. The sequence continues at coordinate 2,161,263 of CM062288.1, read as the reverse complement.
GAAGAAACTGAAAATCAACAAGATGATACTGAACAAGTTTTACGACGTTTCGTAAACGAGAAACTAAAAGTAAAGCAGGATGTGTCTTTAACTGGTAAAGTGCTGAGTTTTTTCTGACAACAAATCAAAGCTCATCATATACTGCTCTCTGACATTTAATTGGATAGTGCCTAATAGGCACTATCCAATTAAATGTCAGAGAGCAAGGTATTGTATAAAAAATCTGATTCATATCAGGGACAATAAAGGCTTCCTCAGGCAGAATGTAGCTACAGACAGTTATTGCCTGTCACTTTTAGTAAAGCCCAAAATAGGGCTTCCAGCACTCTACCAGTTAATAAGAGTTCACAGAATGGGTATGAAAATGGAAAGTAAAGACGTCAAAGGTGGTAAAAGGCCAATTGTGGCCAAGTTTGCTTATAGTAAAGAACGAGAACTGGTTAAAGGCAATGCCAAATTTTTGAAAGACACTAATTATTATGTGAATGAACAGTATCCCGAAGAAATTAATGATTATAGGAAAAATGTTTTGATCCCCATGGCCAGAAAAGCACGTAGCAAAGGCGATAAGGCAAAAGTTGATGTCGGTCGCATTTTTGTGAACAATAGGGAAGCTGCGCCGGATATACTACCCACGTATCGTCAACAACATTATGGCAGAGGCAGGGTTCACGGGAAAGAGGCTAAATAGGGTCTAAGGGAGGGGGGGCACGATTTGATGGGATACAGTGACGATGATAATGGCAGTAAGGTAACACTCTTATCTGTAAATGTGTGTGGATTAAGGGCGAAGTTAATCGACCCTGAATTTGTTGAATATATATCAGACTTTGATATACTTTGTTTCCAAAAAACAAAAACTGATGATATTGATAAATTAGAAATTGATGGCTTTGCCACAATCCAGTTAAAAAATAGGTCAGTGGTTACAAAATGTAGGTCAGGAGGAGTGGGTATATTTGTGAAGGCGGGTTTATGTCAGTTCGTGACCGTCTTAAACGATCCAAACCCGAATGCTATTTGGTTTAGGGTAGATTTTGAAAACCCAATTGTTTTTGGTAATGTATACTTTCCACCGGAAAATACGAACTATGCATCCTCTAACCTTTTTGATGATATTATTGTCTCGATAGCAGATAAGTTAAATATTTCTGACCGAATTATTTTAACTGGTGACTTAAACGCCCGTATTGGCAGTTTAATTGATTTTGACATTTTATTAAAACAGCGGAATGAAAAATCCTGGCTACCCTCCAATTAATTTTTCCCCAGAAAGAAAGTCACAAGACTCTATTGTAAATAACTATGGTAAAAAACTGATTGACCTCGGTAAGATGTTTGAATTGGTTATTGTTAACGGCAGGCTTGCTGATGATAAAGAGCACGGGAAAACAACTTGCAAACAAAAGAGTGTTGTTGACTACGTTTTGTGTACTCTGAATTTTTACACAGATTTGATTAATTTACGGATGGATGATTTCAATAACTTGCTGTCTGATGTGCACTGCCCGGTCAAACTATGTATTAGAGCATGCCACTCGTGGGGACAAGACAAATGCCAAACAATTCCTGAAATAACAAATAATGATGGGAAACAAAAGAGTCTAGGAAAATGGGATAACAAAAAAACGACGATGTTTAGTGAAAACATAAACAATAATAAAGTGTCTAAAGTGTGTAACACACTTTCGGACATGCAAACTAAAATTATTGTGACCCCAAATGACATTCGGTGATGGATTCCGTAACCGACATTTATTTAAAAGCTGCTAAATTAACATTTGGTGAGCATACTTCACATACAGTAACACGGAAACGTAAAACACCGTAATTTTCGAATGACTGTATAGCTGAGAGGACTAGATATACGAAGGCAAGAAAAAAATGCATTAAATATCGGACACAAAATAATTTAGTATATCTTAACTTGGAAAGATCTTCAAACAAAAAAGCCTCAATAGAAGTAAACTGAAATATGATAAAAATATAAGGATACGGGTTCGTACAACAGTAAAAAGCCCGAAACAGTTTTGGAATTTAATTCGTAGCCTGGGTGGCAAAAATGCCTCCCTAGAACCTAGAAATATGCCTACTGTTGAAGAGTTTGCTAAGTATTATAAACATGAACCAGAAACTACTCCAAATGACCCACTATCAGATGCATGGATAGCAGATATTAATAACGAGATGTTAAATAATGACATATCTCTGGATGAGATAATAAATGCGGTAAAAAAGATGAAGTCATCAAAGGCCCCTGGATTTGATGATATTCCGAATGAGTTTATTAAATACTCATTTGAACAATTTAGGGACGTCTATCTTAAATTATTTAACCTGATACTTTCGACGGGTATTCTCTCGAAGGATTTGACAGTTGGTATAATAAAACCTGCATATAAACATAAAGGCGATACTGAAAATCCTGATAATTATCGAAAAATATCTTTAGTAAGTTGCATGTCTAAACTATTCACCAGTATAATTAGTAAAAGAATTTATAATTTCCTTGAAGATAATAACTTACTATCTGAGTGGCAGGCGGGGTTTAGAGCGGGTTACTCAACAACTGATCACATGTTCGCCCTTTATCCAATTATAGAAGTGTGCAAATTGTATAAAAAGAAGTTGTACTGTGCTTTCGTCAATTTGTCGAAAGCTTTTGATTCTGTTTGGAGAAGTGGGCTTTGGTACAAGTTAACGTCATACAACATAACGGGGCGCGTACTTAATGTTATTAAATGTATTTACAATGACATTAAAAGTTGTGTAGTTGTAGGTAAATCCCGGTCAGAGTTCTTTAAAACGCCAATGGGAGTACGGCAAGGGGAGAACCCCTCACCTGTTTTATTTTCGCTATATTTAAATGATATTGAAAAGTACCTAAGGGACTTTGGTTGTGATGGAATAACTCTAACACAGAACAGGGGTGACCAATTATATTCCTACCTAGAATTTTTGATTTTGTTGTATGTTGACCACACTGTACTCATGTCACAAACACGGGAAGGGTTACAGCACACGATAAACTGCTTCTCTGAATACTGTCATTTCTGGAAACTTTCCATCAATGTTTCCAAAACAAAAATAGTTGTTTTTGGACCAAAAGGTAAAAGGGAGGACTCCATATTCTATCACAATGGAAAACAGATTTAGAAAGTGGTAGACTTTCAGTATCTCGTAATTACATTTTCGAAAAATGGAAAATTTACATGCGAAAAAAATGCCCGTTACAGAAAGACGAAACAAGCCATATTCGCGTTAATTCATAAGCTGAGAAAAACCAAATTATCAATTGACCATCGAAGTTTATGAAAAGTCGATAGTACCTATCCTAATATATGGCTGCGAAATATGGGTTGCGAAAATGTAAACCTGATTGAAAAGTTAGAACTGTGGTTCTTAAAGTACGTTTTTCACTTGAAAAAAATCAACACCAACAGCAATGGTTTATGGGGAGGTTGGAATTTATCCCGTCTCTGTAAAAATTAATCAGCGAATTTTGAATTTTTGGGGAAACATGTTAAGTGGTAAAGAATGTAAGTTGTCGCTACTATTATATAGGATGCAATGTGGGAATTCAAATTCAAATTATGAAAATCTATGGCTCAGAAGGGTTCAACACTTGTTAATCACTTGTGGCATGCCTGGTATATGGTAAGAGCAAGCAGTTCATTTCTACCCACATATTAGGATTGAAACTAAGGTGAAGTTACAGGACTTTTACATTCAGGAATGGTTTTCCACACTACACTCGTCGGACAAATATCGTTTCTATAGAATTATAAAAACGTCATTTGTTCGAGGAAATTATGTGAATAAGTTAAACCCGAAACAACTAAAAATTCTTATCAAATTTCGAACAAGAAACCACCGTCTCCCGGTGGAAGTTGGGGACTGGATCACTTTTGATTACAACGATCGAATATGCTCACTATGCAATGTTGACATAGGTGACGAGTTCCACGTGGTTCTGGAATGTTCCAAAAACACAAGAGGCTCGTTCCCGATTCATGCCCCCCCCCCCCCCCCCCCTATATCATACACAACCAAGTGAGTGGAAACTCGCCTGCTTATTCAACGCAAAGTTAACGGAATTGATTAAACTTTGCCATTTTATTGATAATCGTAACAGACTCTTCGCAAAATGGAGCAGAGAAAGATTAAATAATTATTATTTTAAAATTGGTTAGCGCCCCCCCCCCCCTCCCCCCCCCCCCCCCCCCTCCCGATAATATAGCAGTTATTGACTGAACGAGTGTTAGGATTATTAGCTGTTCCGTGTTGAAATTTCGAATTTTCATTCGAACTAGAATGACGTCGGCGTGGGCGAGTGCCCGTAAGTGTTCCGCTGATCAAAGTCAGGAATGTTAAAATTTTCGCATAACAGACCAACTCCTCTAAATGATGTCCGGGGAGGCGTTCTTAATAAATTAAGGATTCGTTGAAAATTTTCAGTAAACGACGAAGGCTCGATCGACTATTTATTGCACTACAATTGTAGTGCAATAAATAGTCGGTTTGTAGTGGTAATTATATAGAAAGAATAATGTTTTCTTCTGCGTATGCGCAACAGCTATTGTGATAATTGTAATGTGTTTTCTGATTATATTTTTAGACACCATGTAGTTGGTACAAAAGAATAAAGATGATTGATTGATTGATTGATTGATTGATTGATTGATTGATTGATAAATTGATTGATTGATTGATTGATTGATTGATGGATCGATCGATCGATCGATCGATCGATCGATCGATTGATTGATTGAGTCTTTTTGAGTGGATACCGAAAATTATCTCATGAGTGACCGAGACAAATAATTATTTGTTTGCGAGCGCTTGGTCGATTGATTGATTGATTGAGTGTTTTTGAGTGGATACCGAAAATTATCTCATGAGTGACCGAGAGAAATGATTATTGGTTTGCGAGCGCTTGATCGATTGATTGATTGATTGATTGAGTCTTTTTGAGTGGATACCGAAAATTATCTCATGAGTGACCGAGACAAATGATTATTGGTTTACGAGCGCTTGTGCGAGCAAAAATAACCATTTATCTCGATCACAAATGAGATAATTATTGGTATCCTCTCAAATACACTAAATTTTCTTTTTATAATACGCTTTTTATAAAAAAAATCTGATAATTTCAATCGTTTTAACCAAGAAACGATGCATGAAAGTAAACAGCGCATTGAATCATTGCTACGCGGAAGTCATTTGATCGATACTCGGAACATATAGCGTCTTGCAACCAAAAACCTATATTTCGGACTTTCAGGCCATGTTTGGGCTAGCGGGTTTCATGCATCAATTCAAGGTGAATACGTGTTGAATTATTGCTGGAAATGATCGGTATCCACCCCAAAACACTATATTTACTTCTCACTATATATTTTTAGAACAAATTGATCATTTCCAGTGATACTTTGACTCGTATGCACCTTGAAGTGATGCTTTGAAAGCCGCCATTTTGATTGATGCCGTGAAAGTGAAAATTTCTATATCTTCACAGTGGGGGATACGATTTCTATCTTCCGCAATTTCTTAGAAAATCTATCGTTTAGCGTATAATAAAGCTTCTTTTGTTACTTTCAAAAAACAAAAACAACAAACAGATCTTTGAGCTGTCTCTGGTTTTAGTTTATTAAAAGTTACAAAAATAAACGTGATCTTTTTGTGGCAAGCTAATTAGAAACAACTAAGTAACTGTCCACTTCGGTTCATTGTTTATCAAATGTGTGTCTCCAGTCATTTACACGTTTTTATTCCTCTCAGGAAAAGAAATTATTACCACTCAATCTGTAAGTTACTAGTCGATTAACATAAGTTTGGAGGCACGTTAAAACTCCATAATTTCAGTGACGTCATGCGATGGAGCCGGGCCGCGGGCGATAATGTAGCCCAAGAACATTAGGTTTCACTAGGGAAAAAAATCGGAGAAAGCTGATTTTTTCAGGGAATGTCGAGTACATGTCACTGAACGATTAGACAAAAAGTCCCCTAAAATCCCAGTTGAGCTTTTTTTTCTTCAGCCTTTTTTCGAAAACGCGTTTGAAAAAAAATAAAAAAAAATCGCACGAACTTTGAACCTCGAATTGATCCAACTGTATTTTTTGTTTACGCGTATTTCGAGCTACATAATGTCTAATATACATTTACCTAGAGGAAAATGTGCATTCTGTGACAATTTCTGCGAAAAATTATTGAAAATTCACAAAAAAGTATCGGATTTACGCAAAAAATGACGATTTTCCTAACGGATTTGCCCAAAGGGTCGTAGTTCAGAACGGAATGTTAGTTGGACAGACGATAAAAAATCCACCACCATTTGAAGACTTTTATCATTGCTTACAAAATAGACATTATGGAAGACCCCCTCTGCTTCTGGCCGAGTTCCCCTTTTGGCATAAAATTCGTCAGCATGAGAACTCAACTATTTTCGGGCTTGGGACCGAACAGACACGTCTGTGTCTGGCAGCATTAGATCAATAAATAATATTTACAGAATGTACAAAAATCAATAAATAATATTTACAGAATGTACAAATCAATCAACATGGATTAAGTTACATTGACTATTATCAACGCTATATACAGAAATGACATGACCTATATACATATTATTCATCGAACTCAGAAATTTCCGACAGGACAGTTTTTCTGTGGTTGTTACAAGAATCCGAACTGCAATTACACAAACCTGAGCAAGAGAGTCCTGCCTTCTTACACCCACACCTTTTTGTACAAGCACTCTTGCAACCACAACTGATCAGATTCAGTAGGTTATCGGGGGCACATGGCTTTGTGGCTGCAGTCGGTACAAGAAGTCCATTGTCTAGCGACCACCCCCAATCCGTCGGAGGAAGCGAAGTGCCCAGCCATTGTTGGACCTGGAGATAACATCTGTAGACATGTTGTTGTGCAGCATCGCTGCTTGGTGGGAGTGAGGCTAGGTCGATGGGTTTATTCAGTTTAGATTTTGCTACATAACGCTTGTAAGTAACATATCTATATTGGTCGAGAGAGGAAACAGGTTCACTCCCATTTAAGATCAGGAGAAGTTGTTCCCCGGCAGCGGCTACTGCGCTTGGCGTATTGTCATCCGCCAAAATTGTGTTGACATACTGTTGTGAGTCGCTAGTAACATCGGAGACAATTGTACTGAATACTTTCTTCTTACCAACTCGAAAGAGTGCAGAAGTAGTGTCACAACCACTTATAGAATGTGCTACAAGGAGGTTGCTTCTATGGTCACCCATTTTGGTTGCTATTTCACTAACTGAAACTAGTAAGTTTGGGGTAATGGAATACATCATGTGAATATTACATCCCGGTTGAACTCGAGAGGTAAGAATGACTAACAAGTCTGTGTCTGTTCCCACAATGACAACATTGTTGTCATCTTGAGCGATGTCAAGTGCAGTTTCGGCTATCAGTACATCAGCATCAGCCTCGGCCTGCTTGGACTGAATATTGATAGCAGATAGCTCCTGCATTAGAAGATCGATCAGCTGGGTTTTGTTCTTGGCATTTGCAAGGAAATCGGATTGGGGTGTGGTGGCTGGTAACTCGGGTGAGATATTGATATCAATGGAATACCTGTCTTTAGATCTACGGGCTTGTTCCATGCCCTTTGTCGACATTGTACAAGCATAACCATCAAAAACAACCACGACGTTCGCCCCAAAATGTCTCACTAGATAATTGGAATATGATGTACATATGTCCTTATATGACGACTGTTTAGGCCATACAACTGCCCTCAATAAAAATCCACCATCTACAACAAACAGAGAATGTTCTGGGATTTTAGTTTGCTCGGAACCGTATGTTTTGAGGATCTTACCGAGCGTGCTTTTCTGTGTCTTCCTCATTCCAGCAGAATCAAACAATGCTGGTGGTTTCGGGGCGAGTTCATATTTGAGATACTCTTTCATCTCTGCTTGTGACTGAATAACACATGTGATGCGGTTGAACAGAATTGTGGGGTCAATCACTACCTTACTTCCACGGACTTTGATGCTATTTGCCATCGATGCGAAAGACTTCACAGTGTCAACACGTCGTAGTTTGATGCTGTTGAACGTTTTGCTTACAACATTCGATAAGCAACATTCACCAATTTTGCGAACTTGGTCACAGTTCACAGTTTCGTCGGCCACAAGCCCGGTCGCTATAGAGACTAATTGTAGTGGATCTCTATTCTGAAAGGGGGAATGCACTCTGAGCCAGTTCAATAATTTGGTGATATCATTGGCATCAGTCAATTGTGAACTTTGACGGAGATCCCGATGTTGTTCGCCATGACCAGTGTGAACATGAACAAAATTTTCGAGAGCATTACATATCGGAAGGCAAAGAGGTAGTCCATGTACCCATTTCGCAACAGTGCTATCGGTTATTCCCCTGCCATGTGTGAGACCACCAGGGAGCTTGAACATTCTCATTAAACACTGCTCTATGGTCTGATCAGAATATATCCCGTCTCAGAATTTATCTGAGCGCCTTATGGTAAAGTAACCTTTCTCAGTGAACAACTTCAAATCATCCTGTTGCATTATTTCTGTTAGCTCATTCATCTGCTGCAAATAGAGATGAGAACTTTTTGCGTATGCAAAATGACCACCTGCGTGAAATACTGGAATCATATTGCGAACACAATATGTGTGGAGTTCCCAGTCGCCTGTGCGCTCTGCTCTCAGGAACAACTGGAGAAGACATATTTGCTCGTAGTATTGTACCCAAAGCTTTCCTGTGCGTCCTACGGACGCATTCTGGAGCAGTTCGTGTAATTTTGACAGTAGATGGTTGACACTTTCTTGATTGACAGCGTCAGCTGTTGTACAGTCACCTATGGCAAGTCCACAGAATATTTCGTTGACACACATTACATGCCAATGCAGCTTGAGTGTAGGCGAACACCACATTATGTGATTTAATCGAACATGGAAATTGAAACAATGATGCTATACTACGGTATTTGAATGAGAAAAGTCGATGCCGTTTGAATTTGAGTTTAGGGGGTATGGTTAATATTTCACACGTTTCACCAGTTCATTATGGAATAAATGACTATTGTTATATATCATTATAAAGCCACTGCTTTTCTGCAATTTTTGATATATAATTTAACTCCCAAAGTAGTCGTAGATTTGATTTAATGGACGTTGTGTACCGTTGTGTGTATGAAAACAATAAATTTTTTTTCGTAATTTTGTACATTTTCATGAATATTTCACCATTGAGTGTGAGGATTGGTACAAAGTTGGCATTTTCTTTTGGGGATATGTATTCTCAATATAATTCAGCACGATATTTATGATTCTCACCCTACTAAGGCGAATAAGAATGAGAAATATGGAGCTGGGTCGAATTTTTTTTTTAATTTTTTTTTTCATCAAAAAAACGCTATAACTAAAAAAGCTCAACTCGGATTCGCGGGGACTTTTAACACTTTATCCGCAATGTGTGTCCCGGAAACATATAAAAAAATCAGCTTTCTCCGAATTTTTTCCTTACTTTCTCATTTTTATGTCTAATGTGCCTGGACTAATGGTATAAATAGCCATTAGCGGCCCGCGGCCCGGCTATTTTTAGAATCAAGTTAGCTGTAACAGGGAGTGGTAATAAAGGCATCATGATTCATTAGCGGCCCTGTAGCAATGATGAACAGCCCTTGGGCTTATTAGCGGCCCTCGACTACGTCTCACGCCTTTAATAAACCCTCAGGCTGTTCCTCATTGCTGCACGGCCGCTAATGAACCATAATGCCCTCCAAAATCATGTTATTGTTATATTAACTAATCTTAAATCCTAGACTTTTATATTAATGGAAATGATGGTGTCTGTATAATATATCAGGCTGTGTACACTGCTGATATAATGAACAAAGTTAAAGAAAAAGTTTTAGAACATCAAAAGATCCTGAAAGCTCGGTTTTATTATATTTAGATGGGTTTAAGAAGAAGATAGAAATCAAACATTCAATCTGATTGGGAAAAATTGTAAAAAGCCAGCTTCTTTATTTTTATAATACGTTAAAGGAAAACGTCTGAAGTTTGTGAAGTGACGCGCACATTGATGATTTATCATTTCGAAAATTCCAACTTTTATCTGAAATTCCCATACCCTTAGTGTTAAATTTATTGAAAACTTTAGATATTGAGGGTAGCCAACTTTTTTTCAAATCTCTTTCAATGACGAAAATTGCCAGCCATGCCTCCCATGAGCTTTGATTTATCTTGACAGATCATCAATGAACATAGAAAAGGTGGGCCATTACGTGTACGCTCCATTTAAAACCCCTCTTCGTCACACCCGGTGATCGCTCTGTAATATACGGGTCCACCATTAGAAGAATAGTTTCGCGCGCCTAAGGCGCGCAAGGACGCTGTGGGGCAAGCCCCTTTCGACCCTCTGTGGTTGTATGATATTTGGTAGCAGCATGTCAGGCGAGGCGAAGGAAGAGAAGGGTTGGTGTACTCGGTAGATGTTCATGGGTGGAAGGTCAGTGGTGTTGGGTTGACTTTTCCGGGTAGATGACTGAACCCCTGAGTGAGGACCAGAGCGAGAGGGGTCCTCTCACAAAGGTGCTACCTCTCCCCGAGGGTGCTGTAGCGTTTTTCGGGCAAGTATAACCTGCTACTTCTAGTTGAGTCGTGGAGCGATGGTTAGATGGTAAGCCATCATTGGCAAGTAGAGTCTGCCTCAGGCTCTTTGATTAGTTCTGGTTGTTCAGTTGGACGCGTTTCGGGGACCACCCAAAGAAAGACCCGAACTTCCCTGTTTCGGGGGCATGCCTGCATTGTAACCTATTTGGATGGGTCAAAAGTGCGCACTACATACGCTTACAAAAAGCGGCAGAGGCGGGGCGCAGAACCAACGCTCGCCTCCCTTGAAGTGGGTGACCACCTCTAGGGATAGAGCGGAGGATGTTCAGACTCCGTAGCGGTTTCTGTTTTCCATACCATTTAGCGTTTTTAGTAAATTAATACGTTTGGTCGCTTTGCTGGCAATATCGTTGGTGTGTTTATTGAAAGATAGGTTTTAGTCGATAGTGATGCCAAGGAATTTCGCCTCTGTGCATTCAGGGAGGACTTTGTCCAGTAGTTTTAGGTCAAAGTCGCGGTTATTATTCTTACGGGTGAACGTGATTCTTTGGGTTTTACTGGCGTTCAGCTTGATTCCCCATTTGGCACACCATTGCTCCAGGTCGTCGAGAGCGCGTTGGAGGGGTTTTTGACGTAGATTGGCAGTATTATTAGAGTCCGAGAGACCCTTATCGTCTGAAAATTGTGAGATTTGAACGCGATCCTCGGCAATTTTGAAGTTATTGACGTAGATGATGTATAGGTGGGGCTGAGGACGGATCCTTGGGGTGCCTGCTTCCAGAGGGACGCTGTCGGAATTTCGTTGTTTACTCTGATTTTTATTACGCGATCGTTAAGGAAGGAAGAGAGTAATCTAAGCAGTTTCATGGGGACTTTCATTTTAGAAAGTTTGAGGCGCATTCCCTTGTGCCAAACTGAATCGAACGCTTTTTTCGACGTCTAATAGGACTGCCGCGCCTCTTTGCTGGTTGTTGATCGCGTTTCTCATTAGATTGGCTAGGCGGTAGACATGCTCAATGCCTTCTTTATGGTTTCTATAGGCTCTTTGCCATTTGTTGAAAAAGTCGGTTTCTTCGAGGTGCCCCTTCAGTCGATTGGTGAGGATTCTTTCGAATACCTTACGAATGCAACTGAGAAGGCTCATTGGGCGGTAGCTGGCCGGATCAGAAAGGTCTTTGTCTAGTTTCGGTATCATGACACCAATCGCTCTTTTCCAACATTTTGTAAAGTAGTCATGGGTGAGGCATGCATTGAATAAGTTGCTGAGTTTGTCAATTAGGGAATTTGGGCTCTGTTTCAGAATTTTGTAACTGACTTCATCCTCGCAGGGAATTTTTGCATTTTTTAATGATATTGATGATTTCATCATTAGTGTTGGGGTTGACGAGATCGTCGTCATCCCCTTCTTCTGAGTCGGTATCAAATTTAGGGTCACGGTAGATATTCGGATGTTCGTTGATGAAGTCATCAATGGCGTTTATGATGGCGTCATCGTCATCGGGGCCTTGGTATGGGCCACGAGTTTTTCTAAGGAGGATGGCAAAGGTGTCAGTTTTGTCTTTGTCGGTACGCGTGAAGGAGCCATCTTCCTTTTTAATGGGTTTGGCTGCTGCTTTGTTGCCTTTATTGTTTGTACCAGTAAGTGTTTTGAAGGAGTTCCAGAATTTTCTGGCATCTCTCATCTCATTTAGATTGGCTGTTGCTTTTTCCCAGTTGGTCTATTTTTCAGTTTGGATGGCCTTCTTGTCCTCGCCATGAAAACGGTTATATGTCTTTTTGAGGTCAGCTTTTTTGAGGGTGTCGGTTTCTGCTTTGAGAACTCGGAGCGCTTTCCGTTTAGTTTTGACTAGTGAGAGTGTGTCGCCCGAGATAGTACTTCTCCAGGGGCGCACTTCTTCTTTTGGGCATAATTCATTTAGGGTTGAGTTGATGATTTTTTCTAAGCCCTCGCACTGGTGTTTCGAATTCAGTGCGTTTGGTGCGGAACAGTCGGTGAATTTGACATCGATGATGTCGCGGTAGAGGGTCCACCACCCGCCTATCGAAGCTAATTATAGATGAATAAGAAAACCACACTTCAAACAGAACGCCGATGACATGTATCAAAGGACAGCAGCGAGTGGTGCAGCGATATAATATAGTTACGCAAATAAACTCCTGATCACAAACCCGACCAATAAACAAAAAAAAATATGTTTGAGAACACAATATTATTCCATTACGGTGAAGTTACTAGGTTTATTTGTATTTTTCTTACAAGAAATGGCCCATCAAGCTCCATTTAAGAGAGTGGATAAATATATTTCTTCCACTTTATCCCGAAATGAAACTGAGGCCCGAACTTTTCCGTAAAAGTTTCTTTTCTTATTTATTGTTTTCGTTCCCTGTTGCTTGATTGATCGTTGATGTGCCATATTCCTTCATTGGATTTGCTATTGAAATATTGAAAACAATAAAAATTCACGTATGCGTGTGTGTGTGAAGGTGTGTGTGTGGAGGGAGGGGACGGTGTGTGAATAGATTTATTTTTCTTATTTGAAAGGGGTCACTCAAGGAAGCAGGTTGTTGAGGTAGGGAAGTGGCCAAAAAGCCTGTTTTACGAGGGTCAAACATCTCCTGTAGTGCCACCCTTGCCCACTAGCCTCATTCTGTAAAATATCGGTGAACTTGGTGTGAAGCCAACCAGGCATGTTTTAAAGCATTTTCAATTGCCTCGTACCTGGCAATTTTTCTCAGTTTGAAATACACTATGGATGGATAAATATTTTATTTTTCATCTCTTTGTCGTCCTCATTCACTGTGCAACTTGAGCAAGAGTGAATTTCCACAGTGAGTTCAGTTGTTATAGCCTTAAGTCTTACTTTGTCAGGCAACCGTGTTGAGTCCTTGGGCAAGGCACTCCGTCCCCCAGTATCCGTTGTGTACTAAGGCGTATTGCACGTCGATGGTGCACTTGTCTTCAACCAATGCTAACCCTGCTTGTGTGGAGTTTGTATGTTGGGGAGCTGACAGCTGCTCGTCGTTGCTCGGTGTTTCTCTGCGGCTACTCCGGCTTCCTCCACCCGTACAACTGTCGTGGTCATGATTAGCCATTGTGCAGAAATATGTTACCTTAAACACCAATAAATAACTTACTTTGTCAATACTTTGTGTTCACTAAATGCAGTGCAACTTTCAGTCAGCTATTTTTATGGAAACTCACTTATGATACTAAAAGCGCATTTTATAAAAAAAGATATTGCCGACATAGTTGAAAAAACATGCACGAAACAAGAGATTTTTATATAAATTTATATACAGTACGTGAAGTGTGGATTGTAACTAAATCACCCGCGGAGTGGAGTTATCACCCAAGCTATAACTTTCAAATTTTATACTTATCGACAAAAAACACAAGCAATGTTTCAGCCAATGGACCTCCGGGTTTAACACGGAGGTCCTTTGGCTGAAACTTTGCTGGCGCTGGTTGTGCTTTGCAACAAAGTTGCAATTATTGCTCGGGTGGAATCTCCAATCTGCGGGTGATTTAGTGATAATACACTCTCCACGTACTGTACTGGCCCCAAAAGTTAAAACACTTCTGGTAAAATATTTTAATACACTTCTTGTATATTCCTTGTCATAATTTCAATCGCCACATAGTTTAAGCTTTATAAAATTGAGAGGATAATTTGCAGTTCAAAACCGAACTTAACCACAACTTTCCTTGGGCAAGGCACTTAACCCCGATTGCCTTCATGGGGGCACGATGACGATGTGTACTAAGGCGTACTGCACGTCGATGGTGCGCATGTCTTCAACCAATCTAACCCTGCCTGTGCCGCGGTGCAGAGTTCAGAGTTACGATGTTGGAGAGCTGGCAGCTGCTCGTCGTTGCTCGGTGGTTCTCTCCGGGTACTCCGGCTTCCTTCACCCGTAAAACTGTCACCGACATGATATGACACTGGCTGTTAATGTGTCGTTAAACCCTAATAAAAAAAACACAACTTATCGTTGACGAATGTAAAATGTTCCTCGCAATTTTATGAAACATAAATAAAGTGCTAATAGATAAAAAAAAAGGACGAAATTATTATATTATATGGTTCAAGATGTAAACTCCTTTATGTTTTGTTACTCTATTGTTAATTTATATTGAGTTTTTTCTACCTGGTTTATATTATCCCAAGAGGGTTTTTTCTTGAAGAATAAAATTCCGCTTCAAAATAGCTTTCTCGTATACATTTTTGCCCAGAACCTAAAATTCGTTTTGTTGGGATTCGTCTTGTTGGGATGACCATTTTTGACATTTGTTGGGAATAAAAGGTAATAATAACACTTTGGCCGCCCGCTGATTTGTCGCGGTTCTCGGATGAGAAGGCCTTGGTTACCCCTGTGCACCCAACTGCCTACCTATTCCCACGCTTCTTCTATCCTCCCAACACTCGGAGAGAACTGTTTGAGAGCATCCCTTTCCCCAACCGTATGAGGGGGTGCGCAATAGCAAATTTACATGTGAAATCGTTCATAATTTATTCGGATTATATTTAATGTGGCATAATTATTGATGCCTTTCATAGCTTATAAATTAAAGACAGAAACGGACAGAGTCAAGGAAATAGCGTTGTTTTTTGTTGTTTTTTTTTTTGTTTTTTTGTTCTTCAGGCATTTCAAAATTATTCCCCGGGGAAGGCAACGTGCCACGTTCAACGAGAGGGGGCACCACCTCTCGCGTCACGCAAGCTCCCATCTCGCTGCGAGGGCAGCTCGGACGATGCTGGCGTCATATTCTGTACGCCCCTGATGCAGATGCCAAAGGCATGAGCGATGATAGGTGGTTTGGAGTGGAGTGGGTGAGACCCTTCCCCCCCCCCCCCCCTCCCATATACAAAGACAATTTGGAAAGCAGTTATTAAATCGAGACTTCTGGCGGCTTTTGGGATGAAAAATCACGTTCTTTTTGGCCGTTAGAACAATGTTTTTATCCGGGGAGAAGTGTGTCGATGGCCTGATTGATCCAAAGCTGGTCATTATTGAATCAGAAAAACATAATTGTTTTCTGTTGAATTTGTGATCTACACTTGGTTATAATTACGATTAGGCTGAAATAAATTTAAAAATAATTGAAAATGTTGATTACAGTCTCTTGTTTTTCCTCAACCGTGTTCAGAGGTGTTAAAACAGATGTTTGTTTGGAAGATAAAAGCTTCTGCAGCTTTGTCGCACCACCCAAATGTTATTTCACACCTTGTGCAAGTAGTGGTTAATTCAATCCACATGTACTTTAATTAATCCTTTCAATCAATCATTAGTTTAATTGTATAGCCCTACAACCAAACAATTCAGCTGAATGATTTGTTACCAGAGCGAGAGGGAGAGAGTGCGAGAAGATTGTAATGAATTTTATATCTGATTTGTTTTTGTTCAAGTACTCACCGTGGTGACCCAGAAAACGTTCCAGCACAGTCAACCCGGCTGATTAGTCTATTTTTAGCACAGCTGTTACATAACAGCAATTTGTGTCAGTTGTAAATGAGAGGTACACGTAATGCATCCCCTTTGTGTAAAAATAGCTGCAAATAGTTCACTGCAACGCTGTGCTGTATTTGGCACAATTCACTTGTTAAGTTATCGTTTATAATCAAACCCTGAAATCCCAGTAAATCACACTTTGGAAAGTAATAAATTTTGATATCGTCTCCGTTGGGTAAAGGGTTAAAGTCGGATATAAATTTCATCATTCGTCTTTCAGAAACAATGGATCTCAAGTCGAAACAAGAACTATTTGACAATTTTGATGCCGAGTTCTACGTTGCAAGGAAAAACAATATTGCGAATGAAAATTATGTGAGGTCAAATGCATTCGCGGAGGACTGGTTGTTTGACGTGTTTTCTGAGGGTAAGTTATGTAGGCTTATAATGCAAGTAAACTTTTACGTACTAATTCACCCAACACATGCTGTATACAACACATACTGCATAAAAATGTGTTTTTCTGAATCATTTATTTTATTCAAGCCATATACGTGGAGGACTGGTTGTTTGATGTGTTTTCTGAGGGTAACAGTGGCGTCGCCAGAGTTACTGAAGTGAGGGGGTACAGTTGGGTATTGCTTCTGTAACTCTGTACCCTCTCGCTTCTGTAACTCTGTGGTGGGTTTCGGGAGGGGTGTCCCCTCCCGAAGTTGAGAAAATTTTTAAAACTTACGTTGTAAATGGTGTTCTCTGGAGTATTCTCAGACAATTAAATTAAAACAGTTTTATCCGTTTGAAACTTATTGGTTATGTCTTTCAGTTATAGAAAACGTCCTGTATGGTGACATTTTAACGGAAGAACGCTGTTGTAAAGTGCGAGCACAAAGCACCAAACGACACTCGAATCGAAAATGAAAGTAGGCTGCATTCCAAACGGATGCGTTGCACGCTCACGATTCTAGAATTCCTCGAATACTCTTAAGCGGTATGTTTCAGACCGTTTGGACTCGGCACGCCTTGTTGCAATTTGGGCCCTCGACTCTTGTTTGTTGTTCGCAGCTAATGTGTGTGTGTGTGTTGGGGGGGGGGGGGGGGGGCACACACAAACATAATTTAAAAACTTCTCTGATTTAGTGCCCTTGGAAATATGGAATTAAGCATACCCACCATTACACCGCAACGTTCAATACAAAAATTAAAATGATAGTATTTTTTTACTACGTTTGGCGAAAAAAGTGGAGGGGTAAGTACCCACCCCATACCCCCCCCCCCCCCCCCCTCCATGGCGCTGCCACTGGAGGGTAAGTTATGTAGGCTAAAAATGCAAGTAGGCTTTTACGTACTAATTCACCCAACACATGCTGTATAGAACAATAACAATGTGTTTTTCTGAATCATTTATTTTATTCAAGCCATATACGTATATAATAACCCTTCACTGCCAATTTGTAAATGATCTCAACATGCTCGCTCCATTGTGGGCATTAAAAGTTCGAATTTGGAAGAAAAAAATAAACAAAACCTAATGGCGGTAATGTTCGGGTTTGCTCGATTTGGGAAAATTGATCTCTGTCAAATAAATTATTTTCGGTGATTGGACGGCTTTAAAATTCACAACAGCACTCAGCATCGTCTTTTCCGGACAGGTGCTAATAAACATTGTTTAGGCCTAAATAGTTAAAAAATAAAATAAATGGTTTATGTCTCATATTTTACCCCAATTAATAAACTTGACGGGGGCGCGGTGGCTCAGTTGGTAGAGGTGCAGGCTGCAGGCCGAGAGGTCCTTGGTTCGAATCCCACCTGCGGCAACCGCGTTGTGTCCTTGGGCAAGACACTTCACCCCCATTGCCCACGCGGGGGCACGATAACGTTGTGTACTAAGGCGTACTGCACGTCGATGGTGCACCTGTCTTCAACCAATGCTAACCCTGCTTGTGTGGAGTTGGTGTGTTGGGGAGCTGACAGTTGCTCGGTGGCTCTCTCTGGGTACTCCGGCTTCCTCCACCCGTAAAACTGTCATGGTCATGGTTAGCCATTGTGCAGAAATATGTGACCTTAAACACCAATAAATAAATAAATAAATAATAAAATTGATAAATGTTTCCCTGGAGTTCAACAAGGCTTTGCAATGTGTACTCAAGGGACGAAATATACCACCAGCATGGCTGTTCTGGTCTGTAGATTGTGAGGCCTAAGACATAAAACAATCAAGGACAAGCACTTTTGATGGCAAAGAAATAATCACAAAAAATAAAAAAAAAAACGCCCGTATGCAATTTTACAAAAAAATTTCATGAGAAACAGAAAATCTACTTTATTAGACCTTAGCCATGTTTTGAAAATCATTATGTGTGCCCCTCCTGCTTGTATGTATGTCTCCGAGGACTGGCAAATTTGGCCTAGATAAATTCGACGCATTCCGTGCAAGAAGTTTTGGGAAACAGCAGCTAAGAACCACTCATATTTGTTACGACAGTGTCGGGTCGGAACTTCTAGAATGTACAAGCCGAGAGGTGTTTGCGACTCATTTCAGGTGTTCATACAGGTCAAACGATGCTCTTCTCGTGTTAATTTTTATCATTGAATGATGGACACCCTTGGATTTTATTGCCTTGTGTGACAACCAGAAGCGTAATAATCAACCAGAGTAGTATATTGTAGCGGTTTTAACCCAGTTCTTCCGGAGGGATGGGCCGGAGGCCTGGGTCGATGACGTCATCTTAATTAAAAAGTTACAAAAGGTAATTAACGTCACTTAATGAATATATTTTAATCACTTTAATAACTATTGCTTAATTAATTTTAATTAATGACTGTTGTATAATTAATGTAATTAATGTAATTAATGAGTGTAATTAGGGTTGATTATAATAATTAGTATATTAATAAATGAATTAATAATGATGTACTGGATCTATATATGAATGCTATTGCTGACTGACCCGCAAAGGTCATCGCGTGTCTGGGTGTCATTAAATCAATTTTTTTCTTTTCAAACGCCAACTTCTGACAGATGTTGAAGCAATTAAATCTATTGTCACACTTTAATGACCGGTCATAAATATCGTTAGACTGGACATGCTATCATGTATTTAAAAATCAATGATGATCTCACGTGACAAAATGTGTCTTGCTTTTACCTGAAGACTGTGAACGACTCCATTGTGGCTATTTTTATTGGTATAATTTGATTTACATATTTTTTTAAAGTCATAATTTGGGATAGATATTATTAGATGAAAAATAATATATTTAAAAATAATATATTTAAAAATAATATTGATGTACTGAACATATATATGAATGCTATCGACTGACCCTGACCTGGACACGTGCTAAGGTAAACACTTCATTGTGTCTGGGTGTAACTAAATCGATTTTTTTTTCAAATGCCAACTACTATACGAGAGTGACAGATGGTGCTCACTAATTCCTATTGTTCAAAAGTTATGGGGGTAATAAAAACCTCATTAAATTAGCGGCCAACATGCAACCTTCTTCCAGACTCTGAGATTCAAATTTTCAAATTTCATCAATTTTTTAACGGTCCGATTTCTGTGTTTAGACTGATTCTCAAAAAAATCACAAGAGAAATCGGCATGAGACTACTGTACATGGTGGAGAGGCTATACATGGATGTACTTTATGCCCCAATACTCTCAAGAGATGAATTAACGGATCATCTGAAAACCACCAAGAAGGGGCTTTGAACTGTCAATTTTGTGTTTCAATAGCAAATTCAACAAAAGAGAGGTGGTGTACATCGAACATCCGGCGATTTCAAGATGTTCTAGTGGACGTTTTGTCTGAAATCCTATAGTCGGAAAGATACATTAGAAAAAAAAACATGGAGAAATGTTAAAACTCGACATTTAACTGCGCGACTTGCGGGTTTCAGCTGATTCAACTTAATCATCATCGCGCCACAAGTAGCAAAGATGCACAACTCGATTGACCGGTGGAGACGCTCCTCATCAAATAAGGGGGGGGGGGTCAAATGAGGTTATGAGGAGGGGTGAAGGAGACAAGTGTGCAGTGATATGTTTAAAAGTTTAATAACCTTAATTGCTATAACATAATCCCCCTAATAAACAGCGTATATTCATTAAACATAATATATTAATAATTTTCGTTAAATAATTCATTTTTTATTCCACACCCCTGTAACCCCTCATGATACCTAAAACTTTCAGGAACTCCCCTCCTCCAGGTCATCCGATACCAAAAAACTTTTTGAAACCTCTCTCCCCCTCCCCCACCCCTCACAATACCTAAATTATCTCAAACCCCAGTCCAGTTCTCTAAATGTAATGGACACGTCAGGCCCCGGATACCCCTTCCCCACAATTTTGAGCGATTAAATTACCCTGATTAGTCTCCTCTCATAACTTACCACACTCTTAACACATATTTACTATGAGATTGTCCCCCAATAAATAGCGTATGTTCATTTAATATAATATATTAATAATTTTCGTTAAATAATTTATTCTGCAAGACACGTCTCAAAAAAAAAACTCTCATAACTTACCACACTCTTAACCTGCATTTACTATGAAATTGGCTCCTTAATAAATAGCGTATGTTCATTTAATATAATATATTGATAATTTTCGTTAAATAATTCATTCCACAAGACACTTTTTGAAAAAAAACAAAATGGCGGATTAGTTTGACAGAAATACGTGTATCAATTTATTCATGAGTGTCTGTCAGTTGTGTCATTGGGCAAGACACTTCACCCCCATTGCCCATGTGGGGGCACGGTGTTGCTGTGCTCTACGGCACACTGCACGTCGATGGAGTACATGTCTTCAACCAATGCTAACCCTATGTAGAATTTTGACAGTTGCTTGCCGTTGCTCAGTGGCTCTCTCCAGCTTCCTCCACCCGTAAAACTGTCATGGTCATGATTAGCCATTGTGCAGAAATATGGGACCTTAAACACCAATAAATAAATATAAATAAATAGTCGGTTATCAAAACAGCCCTTAAGTGTTTACCAGTTAATTGTGGACCAGTGCATTTAAAAATGAAAAAAATGGGTGATAACACTACGAACTGTGTTTAATCATACAAAAATCGCATCCCCGCTATTACTAACCCGTATGGTTTATTTTTGAATGTTTACTGAAGAATAACCCACCCATCTAAGTAGAAGCATGAAAGAGCTACTACTATCTATTTTCCTATGTGGGGTGAGGGTGGGCGGTAACGTTGTGTACTATGGCATACTACCTTCAGCCAGTGATAACCCTGTGTAGAACTTTGACAGTTGTTTGCCTCTACACGATGGTTATTTCCGGATTGCTCCAACTGTCATTAAATAAATGAAAAAACTACAATTCTATAAGAACAGGCCAAGCCCCCCCCCCCCCCCCTTCATTTTACATGTTTTGTGAGGGGGAAAATCAACAGTACTTTCACCCCTCTAAATTTTAATAGTTGAAAAGTGCTGTTACTCGATCAAAAAAAATGGTAAAAGGATACGCGATTCTGTATTAACCACCCAAAAGTGCAAAACTTGGGAAAATATAACCCACCTAGAACTGCACCAAAGCTACGTACACTATTCGAACTCCCGCATTGTGTCCTTGGGCAAGGTAATTTACCCCTTTTATCCACATGGGAGCACGATGACGGCATGTACTAAGGTGTACTGTACGTCGATGATACGCATATCTTCAAACAATCTAACCCTATCTGTGTGGCAGAGCAGATTTACGACGTTGGTGAGATGACAGTTACTCGTCATTGCTCTGTGGTTCTCTTTGGGCATTCCAGAGTCTACCCATAAAATTGTCACATTTAATTATAACTTTAACTTGATGTCCGGGTGTAATAAAATAGCCTATTTTCTGCAGACATTCTAAATAAACGCAGCTGGTTTACAGACCTGTATATCTTCTTTCTTTTCAATTGAGTAAAAATATATGATAGTTAATGATGCAACACACCTATTAGCAAGTTTAATGAATCTAACTACGCCAGCCCGATCGACCCTTTGCCCACCATGATCACAAAAACGTTTCAATTCTCTCTCTCTCTCTCTCTCTCTCTCTCTCTCTCTCTCTCTCTCTCTCTCTCTCTCTCTCTCCGATACAGTACGAGTGGAAACTAATTGCATTCAAGCTGTTGTTTTTTTCTAGGTTTTACCACCCCCCCTTACACTGAAAATCAAAATGAAATTTGATTCATTGAATCATACTACAGCATATGTGCTAAAACGATTATTTTTGTACAAAACTCTAGACCTTTCCCTCACAAATACCTATATAAAAACAAGATAATACGCGAGAATGCGTTGTGTACCTGCATTTTGTTGATAAAATATGTCATGACCACATTCCCGAATATTATTAATGTACCCACTTAATAACAGCCAAATGGCGAATGTCAAGAAAGGCACTCTGTAGTTTAGGAGACTCCACAAATAAAAACAAAATAAAAAATCTGAGATATATTGCATTTATATAAATATCGATATTAACCAGAGGTCGAAACTAGTCAAATTGATTAGTATTAAATTACAAATGAATATGAAATTTGCAGTAAAATGAACACCGCCATATACGGCTATTCGAAATGACACCCTATTGGTGTGAGTTTTCGCTTTTTCGTCCAGTTTCATGGGAGCTTCCACAAAGTCCATTCCACATTCGCAGTCTTTTCCAGGGGCTATTCTTCAAAGGCTGGTCCATCGCAGCTTTGCGAAGATATTGTTTTCTGGAACAAAAAGTCCATACGTTCTTTATTTCCGATCAGACCCCTTGGGATATTTTGATCTATAAGGATGTTTGCCAAAATTTTCCACCCTGTCGGTTAAAAATCTTTTCTTTTTCGCAGCAAATCATTTATTAGATCACACATATTGGAGCCCGAAATTGTAATGCCGTTTTGAACGAGTCGGTCTTTCTCATCCCAGGATAAATTGGGTATATTCTTTATTATCTGGAGTAACAAAAGCGCCTTCTCCTGCATGTGGTAAAAAGCTTTGGACATTTTTGTATGGCTTTAAATATACATGTACTTCTAAAGAATTAAGGGGTGGGGGGGGATTTTTGTTCACCAGAAATTATGGAGGGAAAAACAAGGTGGGGGGGGGGGGGAATTTTTTGCGCATTGTGTGAAAACGATTAGGGGGGGGGGGGGGGTAATTTTTGTCAGGGAAAAGTTTTGTAGGTTACCCTTCGAAAGGTTTGGGTTTGATTATAGGAAATAAGTAAATGTACATTGTAAATGTACATGTATTTTGGCTTCCAACACATATTTAATTATATTTTTTTGGATATTACACATATTTCATTTTTAAATGTTCATTCGAGAACCACAGACTGAATAATACTGTTTTATTTTTGGAAAAGTTATATTTTTGTCACAGTCGGCAATAAAGGCCATATATTGCCAAAAATAATGCAGTTAAATGCAGCTTGAGCAAGTGTGGCATCCAGAACTGAGAAGCACACTATAACCTATGACAAATACATGTACACATGTAACTGCCTTTTTTACCCTATTAACACATCTAATGAAACCATGCTTTCCCCTCATTGTACTTGTGATAGAGGGGATTCCAATTATATTCCAATCCTCTCCCAAATCACCATCCAAACATTTAGCCAGAAAACCCATACTTCACTTGCATTCGCTGAACAAGCTCATTCCAATAAGGGGGGCATAAGCTATATTTTTGATGCCAAAAAATGCAAAAAAAAAATTAACATTGAATGGCAATTTTGGTGAATGGTGCTAGCCGGTTTTGGCCATTGCATTGAGTGAATGATTAATAGAAGCTTTCTCCATATTATGATGTTAACCCTTTACCTTACATGAAAAGAAGACAGCACTTTTGAATAACTAATTTCTTTTCATTTTTTTGCGTCAAAAACATAGTTACGACCCCCCACTGGATTGAGCTGAACGAGCTCATTCCCATGAGGGGTCATAAGCTATGTTTTTGGTGCAAAAATAATGAACATTGAATGGCAGTTTCGGTGAATGGTGCTAGCCTGTTTTGGCCATTACATTGAGTGAATGATTAAAAATGTTAAAAAACAATTTCTTCATTCACAGAGTATTTTGGAACATAAATTTGGGGAAAGGGGGTGGGGGTACAGTGGGAAAAGTAACAAACTTGCAAATGTGAATGAATGGCTTCTGTGCACAGATACCAATATAGTAGTCTGATACTAGTGCTGTCAGGGTCCCCATGTTATAGCACAAAACTGCATTGACAATTGTCCCTCTACCACCCATACTAAACCCTTCAGCTGATGAGAAAGTTAACAGCATGCACTCTCAGTTTCCTATGATTTGCTTTAGTACTGCAGCACTCAGGGTCCACTGAGTTTTTTTTCTTTTTTGACAACCCTTTCCTGGCTCTTCTCCCTGTATTTTCCATTGTATGTCAGTCAGTATTCCTATGTACATGTAGAATGTCACTTTCAAAATATGTGATTGCATGTTTGTCTGTCCATCATACCATTCCTATGTACATGTAGACTGTCTCTTTCAAGATATGTGATTGCATGTCTGTCTGTCCATCATGCAAAGTGTTGGTTTGTTTCCATTTGCACAGTTTTACATTTTCAATAACTGGCAATTGACCCCCCCCCCCCCCCCCACACACACACACACACATACATCAATATATTAAACATTAAAGAGCACTACATTCCTGAAGCAAATATCTAAGTCATCCTCACTGGATACTAGACATGCATGTATTTACCATAATTTCACCCTTTTTATCAGAATGGGTGCCTGGAGGGATTAAATCCAAGGTTGTAAATGAGCTCTTGTGGGTACATGTACTTGCGGGACATGCACATCACTACAGAATCAATATTTGATGGTTTTAGGCATTTTAACAGTGCTATGCTATAAAATAGGAGCAGTGCTCAGCTGGTCATGCTGTTGGAAAAAATCAGTGTTTAATGTTGTGTCAGTGCCATACCAATGACTCTAGGTGTCTTAACTGAGAAAGTGAGGCTTTTTTTCACAAGAAGGGCAAAACATTCATCAAGCGCAATGTGAAATATCTTCAGAAGCCAGAATGTTATTTAGAAATTATCACAAATGGGAAATTTAATATCACAAGAGGTTTGTTATATGTCAACATCAATTAATTTATGAATTTTATCATAGTTTTTGATAAAAAGGGGCATACTAGGGGGACACCTTCAAGGCTATATTTTGCCACATTAGTATGTTGAAGAAAATTTGACATCAGTTGTTAGGACAAAATGGTACTGTCTATTGATATTGGTGAATTATATACATGTAGCTGGAACCCCAATTTTTCAATCAAAATTGACATGGTTTAATGGGGTTGGAACACCACTCTTTGTCTTGCTGTATGGTTAAAGGAGACAATTTTTTCCTCAAAGTATTACATGCTGATGCAGATTTTAGTTTTATTTGGGGATTGGGTTAGTTTTCAAAAAAATCTACATGAATTCCTTTAGGTAACAGAGCAAAGCAGAGTAGAAAAATGTATTGGAGGCAACAGCAGTTTTTAAGCCATTTGACACAGTTTGGACAGTTTTCTTTAAAAGAACAAATTTCCCATGTTTTTAACTCACTGGAAGCCAAAAGTTGAATTCTCAAGCAGAAATGACTCTTTTGTCACATGAAAGAGGTAAAATGTATCTTTGACAGGACTGGGGTTGATTAAGGAAATACATAATTTGGCTTCCGAACCTGATTTAATTATTATTTTGAGAGATTATTTCACATTTAAAAATTCATTGGGGTACCACACACCTTACAATACTTTTTTATTGTTTTGAAAAGTATGTTTTTGTCATCATCAGCAATAAGTGCTATATACTGCAAGGAAATTCACATCTTGAGCAAGTGTAGCCTCCAGTGGCACACTACAGCCCCCTGCAAATGCCAAATAACAACCTATTTTACCCCACATGTACACATGTATTAATAAATGTAATTAAACCATGGTTCCCCATCATAGTACAGGGGCAGAGGGGGGGGGGGGGGGTGCCAATCTTCCAACCCCTTCCAAATCACCATTCAAACCCACAGCCAGAAAACCCATATTGCACTTTTATTTACTGACATTTAGATGTTTGCCTGAATTATGCTGTTAACCCTTTACTTACATGTAACATGAAAAGCTGATTACCCTTGCCCACAAACTTATTGACTTACTAATTTTTTGTGTCAAAAACATGACTTTTTACAACACTGGAATGACCTCATTCCAATGAGGGGTCATAAGCTATGTGTTTGACACAAAAAACGAGAAAATGATTAACATGGAATGGCAATACTTGTGAATAGCACCAGCAGCTTTTGACCATTATATTTGGTAAAGGGTTAAAAAGTGTTAGAAAATAATTTCTTCATTGAAAGAGTATTTTAGAACACCAATTTGGGGGTGGGGTACAGTGGAAACAATAACACAATAAAGTTGCAAATGTGAGTGAATGGCATTTGTGCACAGTCTAGTACTAATAAAGTAGTCTAGTACTAAATTTTCCCTCTTATTTGATGCACAACCCTCAGGGACCAGCCTAGGGGGGAATTTTAGGGAGACTTCAAGTCTCCCTCCAGAAAAAATAGGGAGACTGCAGAGTCATGTAGGGAGACTTCATAGGCAAGTGGGGAAAATTAAGAATATTCATGTACCACCCCCGCCGCCCCTTCATATTTTCAATTTATGGTCCTCCATTAACGTACAAATAATCCAGGTCCAGTTGTCTATGATGCATCTGTGCCAGGTTAAAAAATCACAATGTAATTATTGACTGAAAATCCCCCACTGCTACCTTCTCCTTCATGACCCCTCACCTCTTCTTTGTGCCAATCCCCCATCACCCTCCTGTGGTTGCCTTTCAACAAAGTCTACTAAGCTAATAATTTCCTAAGTCTGAAAGTGTGAACAGGACCAGATGTAAGAAGGTTGCTTGGGAGGTACTTTGTTAGTTAATAAACAAAATACATTCTGGGGTCGAGTATTTTGAAAAAGAAATGTCATTCCGCATCTATTTTATGGCATTCCGGTGTCATTCCGCGTCATTTCATGTCATTCCGATGTTTAGGAGGACCCTTTTTCAAGAGCGTCCACATGCACACTTGTGTCCTGTACAAAGCTTTTCTTGACATCACTAAAGCTTTTTTTCATGTGTTTCAATTCCATTCGTGTTTTTCTGGGAATAGACAGCCCAACAGTTAACAGTCGTCAGCAAATCGAAATGAAAATAATGTGTTATAAAATACGTCCGTTGTGTATACATTTTCGGCATCCTAAGCGACGTAACCTACTTTCAAACTGGGTTGTTTTGTTGAGTCGCGTAAGTCATCTATTTTCGTTTCGACACTTGAAGCTCCGACTGGAACGCAACAAAATAGAAATAAAAAAATCCGCCAAAAGCGACAATGGACAATTGCTTGTCGTGTGATTTCAAATAAATGGACGTTTATTTGACGAATTAAAATGCCCATTTATCACACTCGAGCACATTCGATTTTTGAAAATACTCGTTTTCATGTAGGAAACCTCGCATCACTCAGTTCAGCCTTTTCTCATTTTGGCCAATTTTTAGAGGGCGACTTGTAATCGCCCCGACTATTTTTCTAGGCGACTTTGGGCTTAGAAGGACGACTTAATCGCCCTAGTCGCCTTCACGGCTGGTCCCTGACAACCCCCTGTTTTGGGGTCGGAAAAAGTTCTCTGAAGGGTTATACTTGACAAAGATATTTGAATCCAAAAATTAAAGAGATGCGATCAAATTTTCTTCAGATAGAGCATTGTTGTCACGGTTCCCATGTCACAGCACAAAACTACAGTAACAGCTGTGAAATATTGTTCTCTCCTTGAATCAAGTTCCCCACCCACCTGCCCATACTGAAGCCTCAGTTGATGAGAAACAATTGCAAAGACTGTACAGTATGTTTTGGAAGCTAAAGTCAATCTCATACACTCTCAGTTTCCTATGATTTGCTTAGGTACTGCAGAACTCAGGGTCCATTGAGTTTTTTTTTTCCATTTGACAATCTTGTCCTGGCTCTTCTAACAAAACTTTCCATTGTATGTCAGTTTTTATTTCTGTGTAGACTTTCAAAACACTAAAAAAAACAAATTTTTTAAGCAAATATCTCATTCATCCTCCTTGGAGACATATTTTCCACAATTTCACACTTTTTATCAGAATGGTTGTTTGTGGGGATTAAATCTAAGGTTGTGAAAGTGCCCTAATGGATACTTGCTGCTCAAGCACAGCACCACAGAATCAATATTGGATGTTTTTTGGCATTTTAACAGTGCTAAGAGATACCACATGAGCAGTACTGGTCATACTGTTGAAAAAGCAGTGTTTTATGTTTTTGTCAGTACCATACCAATGACTCTCAGTGCCTTAACTGAGAAAACTGGCTTCTTTAGCTCATCTTGAGATCCACTCGTCAGAATGCTTTCACATTTGGTACAACATCTCTGGGGGGTCAGATTCAAGTTTGTTCAAATCGGATCCATAGGTTAATATTTGGGCTCGCTATGGTAACCCAAATTTGAACTTAGTGCAATTCGAAGAAATTTCTTTACAATTTCTCTTCTTCAGATCCAACTGTCAGAATGCTTTCATATTCGGTACACAACATCTCTAGGGAAGTCATATTCAACAGTGGTCAAATCAAGAGCCTGGGCTAATATTTGGGCTCTCTATGGGAGCCGGAATTGGCCATTTTGCTGAAGAATTAAAAATTTTGTATTCAGTACCCTCTAGAGGTGTGTAATTAAGATTAATCCACATAGATTGTATCAAGGGGCTTCGTAGGTGAGCTCTACATTTTACTTTATGATCAACCGAAGAAAAGGCATGATGCCCAGATTATTTTTGTCACTCCTGAGGGACTCAAGGATTGACAGTGTAGCCTATGGAGATGGCTTGCTTAATGTTGACTCATTCTTGGACTCTGTTTAAATTGTGTTCTGTTCAAGATGAGCGCTTCAGGCCCCGTGGCCTCTTGTTTCTTTTTTTTTTTACCAAAAATTGTAATTGATTCACCAAACACATGATGTGAAATGTCAGCCTTCAGAAGCCTGAATGTGATTTAAAAACGATCACAAGTAGGATATTTAATGTCACAAAGTTATTTGTTTTGTGTCAATATTAATTAATTTATGAATTATGTCACGTTTTTGATGAAGAGGGGTATACTGGGGGAGGGGGGGGGGGTGTCACATTCATTGAGGGCTATTTTTTTTAAAAATGTTACCACATCAGTGTGAATTTCCCATTTGTGATAGCTTTTTCGCAAGATGTTTGTTTTGTGTCAACATCAATTAATTTATGAATTATATCGTAGTCTTTTATGAAAAGGGTGGGGGGGGGGTGGGTGGGTGGGTGGGGTGGTCACATTCATTGAAACCTATTTTGTACCACATCAGTATGTGGAAGAATATTTGACATCAGTTGTTAGGATAAATGGCAGTGTCTGTATTGCTGAATAATATAGCTGCAAGCCCAATTTTAGGAACAAAATTGACGTTCACGTTTGTTTCATGGGGTGGGGAGGGGAGTGGGACACACAATTTCTCTAATCTATAGGAGCAATGGACGCAAAATCAGTTTATTTAAGGACGTGTGAAAGGCATCAATAATTAGGCCACATGGAAACTCTTTTTTCAAATTTATTTCCTCTTCACCTTGTGTGAGGACAATAATAATCTATGTGAATCATTGAATTGTGATCAATCACGAAACGAACGTCAACTCAACAACTCTATTTTATTTATAGAAATGATCCACATCGCCGGTAGTTCTAAAATGAGTCCGCAGGTAGAAAAAGAGGCCGTAAGCGTCCGTAAGAGACCGCAAGTAAAATATAGGAGTTAATGTTCTGAAATGAATGGTTTCTGATTGAAAACAGTATAGATAATACACATCCGAAGTTTGGTATCGATATTTCAACTTTAACCCCTAAAAATTTTACTATTAATGTATAGCGAGTTTTCAAACTTACGGGCCAAAGAGTCCGCAAATGAACTACTCGTCCTAAAAATATCAAATGAACGGTTTCTGATTGAAAACAGTATATATAATACATATCCGAAGTTTGGTGTTGATATTTCAACGTTAACCCCTAAAATTTCACTATTAATGTATAGCGCGTTCACAAACTCATGGACTCATAGTGAAGGTTTTTTGTTGAAACATTCGACTGAAAATAGGAAACTAAATGGATAGAATTAAATGAGAATGTCTAATGATATCACACAAAATGAAGAGAAATAGCCGGTTTATGCTTTTTAAAACTGGCAGCAATTGCTTATCAAATAATATTACTGTCTTACTTTTGTTAACGATTCCTATTTTCCTACCGCCCCAAGAGATTCTTCTTTTAAATAGCGAACCCGGACCAGAAGAAACGGATAAATTACCGAATAATGGCGACGTTATTTCGTAAATCCTCGACGGAACACCGGCGACGTTTTTCTCTCTCGAGTCTGGCAAATAATCCACAACATTGGTGTCATTAAATTGAGATAGGTCGGATATCACACATAAATCTGCTATTACGCACCCCTCCCCCTTATACATCCTGCAAGTATAAATATCTCGATATTAAAATGTCTTGCCTGATGTTCCCTATATGGGTTAACTTGGAGGGGGGTGGGGGGGGGGAGCATATGGCTGATTTTTAGCTCACCGAAGGGAACTTAACTTATCACTTGCCGTCCGTCGTGAACTTTACATTATTGACTTCTCCCAAACTACTGGACCAAATTGAACCAAATTTGGCGTGCATGTTCCTTATCATATGTCAATTCAAGTTTGTACAAATAACCTTGCCGCACCGAACCACAAGGGGCATTACTTTGCTAGAACCCATACATTTTTTTTAAAAAATTAAAAAATCTACTTCTCCAGAACCATCATTGAGTTCCCTCTAGGAGCACGAATTTTAACTTGGTGAAATATGAGGAAATTTCTTTAATAATCTTGCATATTTGGTATGAATGCTTTCATATTTGGTGTACAACATTTCTAGGGGTGGGGGGTGGGGGGGGGGGGGGGGGGTCAGATTCAAGTTTGTACAAATCGGGTCCCTAGTTAGTATTTGGGCTCTCTATTGGAGCCCAAAGTTTAACTTTGTGCAATTTGAGGAAATTTCTTTAAAAATCTTCTTCAGATTCAGATCCACCAGTCAGAATCCTTTCATGTTTAGTATACAACATCTATAGGGGGGGTCAGATTCAAGTTTGTTCAAATCGAGTCCCTGGGTTTATATTTGTGCTGCCTATGGCAGCCTGAATTTTAACTTAGTGCAATATGAGGGAATTTCTTCAAAAATCTTTTTCTTCAGATTCACCAGTCAGAATCCATTCATATTTGGTATGAAGCATCTTGCGGTGGGGCACTTTCAGTTTTGTTCTAATTGGTTACCTGGGTAAATATTTTGGCTCCCTGTTTGAGCCCAAAGTTTAACTTAATGCAACGTGAGGATATCTCTTTTAAAACCCCTTTCTTCAGATCCACCGGCCAGAATTCTTTCGTATTTGGTATATAACATCTCATGGGGGATCAGGTTCAAGTTTGTTCAATTTGAGTCCCTGGCTTATTATTTGGGCTCTCTATGGGCGGGCTGGGGGTGGCATGGGGAGCATGCTAGGTTTGTTCAAATCGATTCCATAGTGTTTTTCCATAAAATTTGCCTTTCATGACTTCATTCCTTCGTAGAGTTGATGAACCATGTATAACTGAATGTGACCCCAAATACTTCTTTGAACCACTTTGGCAGGTGAGCGATTACAGCCCCTTGGGTCCTCTTATTTAGTCAAGTTGTGACGAAGTCAAAGCTCGACTTATAGTTTGGTGAATGGCGGGCGGGTGTAAACAGTTGGTTTCCGGATGATAACTTGATAATGGTTCGACCCACGTCATGAAACTCCATAGGTCGGTTGGCATCGGTGAGTGGAAGAACTCTATTTATTTTGGACTTGCTTGGTCAAAGGTCAAGGTCACAGTGACCATGAACATAGTAAATTGTAAACAATTGGTTTCCGGATGATAACTTGTCTATAGTAAAACTCACATTCATGAAAATTTATACGTAGGTAATGGTTGGCGTTCATGAGAGGAAAAACCCTATTATTTTGGACTCACTAGGTCAAAGGTCAAGGTCACAGTGACCCTGAACATAGTAAATCAAAACAATTGGTTTCCGGACGATAACTTTATAATGGTTCGACCCACGTTCATAACATTTCATAGGTAGGATGGCATCAGTGAGATGAAGAACCCTATTTATTTTGGACTTGCTAGGTGAAAGGTCAAGGTCACAGTGACCTTCAACATAGTAAATTGTAAACAATTGGTTTCCGGATGCTAACTTGACTACGGTTGAAGCCACATTCATGAAACTTCCTTGGTAGGTTGGCCTAGGTGAGTGGAAGACACCTATTTATCTTGGTCTCGCTAGGTCAAAGGTCAAGGTCACAGTGACCTTGAACATAAATCGTAAACAATTGGTTTCCAGATGATAATTTGACAATGGTTCCACCCACGTTCATGAAACTTCATAGGTAGGTTGGCATTATTGCAAAAAAGAGCCCTATTTATTTTGGAATCAGTAGGTCAAAGGTCAAGGTCAAGTGACCCTTCACATAGTAAATTGTAAACAATTAGTTTCCGGATGATAAGATGATTAAACCCACTTTTGTACTGTCACACCTCGACATTGGATCGGTGATCCTATCGGAATTATTAGCTCACCTGACTTTCAGTCAGGAGAGCTATAGTGATCACTCACCGTCCGTCGTCCGGCGTCCGGCGTCCGGCGTCCGTCGTCCTTGAACATGGTGTTTGTGTCTTCTCCTCCCAAACCGCTGAACCAATTTAATTGATATTTGAGATAATAGTTTGTTATGACATCGCAATTTGATTTTGTTCAAATCAAGTTGCCTCGCCCGTGGGTAGGGCCACACCCAAAAAGTGTGCTGAAATCTAAAAAAATCTTCTTCTCATGAACCAGCAGTAGCAGAGACTTGATATTTGGTGTGCAGCTTCCTTTTGAGGTGTAGACTCAGAATTGTTCAAGAGAAGTTTGTGGGGCTATACTTGGCGTCGTTATGGGAGGGGCAAAATTTTTTGCCCCGCCCAAAATTTCTATTTTCCAAACCGAGAGGCTGATTTGAACCAAATTTTATGTGAGGGCTTATTGGGTCATAAGTACCTAATTTATGCTGATTTTTTTTTCCCGTAGCCCCATGGGAACCGCAGGAGCTAAAAATAGAAAAAAATTAAAACGCCCATATCTCCAAACCTGCTCGGCACCGAGCATTTTTATTTGGTGTGAAGCTTCCTTAGGACCAACAGAAAGAATTGGTAAAAAAAAATTGCCATCGGTTTTATCATAAGGTACAGTTTCGGGACTTTGAAAAAGTGCTGAGTCAGCACTTTTTAACACTGTAGGCAATGGGAAAAACATTAAAAAATCTTCTTCTCCAGATCCAGCTGGCAGAATCTTTTGATATTTGGAATGCAACATTGTAGGGTGGATCTGATTCAAGTTTGTTCAAATCGGCCCCCTGGGTTCATATTTGGGCTCAGTATAGGAGCCCGATTTCGAACTTAGTGCATTTCAGGCAAATTTCTTAAAAAATCTTCTTCTCCAGATCCAGCAGGCAGAATCTTTTGATATTTGGTATGCAACATTGTGGGGTGGATCTGATTCAAGTTTGTTCAAATCGGCCCCTTGGGTTTATATTTGGGCTCAGTATAGGAGCCCAAATTTGAACTTAGTGCATTTCAGGCAAATTTCTTTGAAAATCTTCTTCTCAAGATCCAGCAGGCAGAATCTTTTGATATTGGGTATGCAACATTGTGGGGTGGATCTGATTCAAGTTTGTTCAAATCGGCCCCTTTGGTTTATATTTGGGCTCAGTACAGGAGCCCAAATTTGAACTTAGTGCTTTTCAGGCAAATTTCTTAAAAAACCTTCTTCTCCAGATCCAGCAGGCAGAATCTTTTGATATTTGGTATGCAACATTGTGGGGTGGTTGGGGTGGATCTGATTCTATTTTGTTCAAATCGGCTCCCTAGATTCATATTTGAGCTCACCATAGAAGCTCGAATTCGAACTTAGTGCATTTCAGGCAAATTTCTTCAAAAATCTTCTTCTCCAGATCCTGCAGGCAGAATCTTTTGATATTTGGTATGCAACATTGTGGGGTGGATCTGATTCCAATTTGTTCAAATCGGCCACCTGGATTCATATTTGGGCTCACTATAGAAGCCCAAATTCAAACTTAGTGCATTTCAGGCAAATTTCTTCAAAAATCTTCTCCAGATCCAGCAGGCAGAATCTTGTGATATTTGGTACGCAACATTGTGGGGTGGATCTGATTCAAGTTTGTTTAAATCGGCCTCCTGGGTTTATATTTGGGCTCAGTATAGGAGCCCAAATTTGAACTTAGTGCATTTCAGGCAAATTTCTTTGAAAATCTTCTTCTCAAGATCAAGCAGGCAGAATCTTGTGATATTTGGTATGCAGCATCCTTAGGGGGGTGAGATGCAATTTTGTTCAAGCCATGTCCCTAGGTCCATATTTGGGCTCACTGTGGGAGCTTGAATTGTAACTTTGTTCTTTGTTCGAAACGAGGAATTTTCTTAAAAAATCTTCTTCTTCAGATCCAGCAGTCCCTTGGGGGGGGGGGGGGGGGATTCAAGTGTGTTAAAGCCAAGTCCATGGGTCTATATTTGGGCTCCCTGTGGGGCTCCCAAATTATAACTTAGTCAATATGAGGAATTTTTCTTTAAAAATCTTCTTCTTCAGATTCAGCAGTTGGAATGTTTTGGTATTTGGCATGGAGCAACCTTAGGGGGCTGAGATTCAAGTTTGTTCAAGCCAAGTCCCTTGGTTCATATTTGGGCTCACAATGGGAGCCTGAATGACAACTTAGTTCAAAATGAGGAATTTTCTTTAAAAATCTTCAGATCCAGCAGATGAATGCTTTTGATATTTTTTATGCAGCATCCTTGGGGGGGGGGGGGGGGGGGGGGTAAGATTCAAGTTTGTTCAAGCCATGTCCCTAGGTCCATATTTGGGCTGATTGTGGGAGCTCGAATTGTAACTTGGTTCAAAATGAGGAATTTTCTTTAAAAATCTTCTTCTTCAGATCCAGCAGTCGGAATGTTTTGATAATTGGTGTGCAGAATCCTTAGGGGTGTGAGTTTCAGGTTTGTTAAAGCCAAGTCCCTGGGTTCATATATGGGCTCCCTGTGGGAGCCCGAATTATGACTTAGTTCAATATGAGGAATATTCTTTAAAAATCTTTTTTTTAGAGCCACTGGTCAGAATATTTGGATATTTGGTTTCAGCTTTTATTAGGAGGAGCAGATGCAACTTGTGGAAATCAATTCTCTGGGTTGATATTTAGGCTACCATGTCAGGTGAGCGCCCTCAGGCCCCCTGGGGCCTCTTGTTTTTGTTTTGTGGGGGGGGGGGGGGGGGTTGCCCCCAGAACGCCCCCATGGCTGTGCCACCGTGCCCCCACTTGAGCAATCGTGATTAAGTGCCTTGCCCAATGACACAACGCAGTTACCCTGCTGGGGATCAAACCGTGGATCTCTCGGTTTGATGTTAGTAGTAGATCATGTACCCGATCGACCACATTGGCCGGATCTCATGTGACGTCATAGGCACATGGCCCAGTTACTTCATTTTTGGTTGTCATGTTAGCGTGCGTGAGCGCCATCTTGTGTCAGCATCCCCATAGTGATACGTGGTCCTAGTGTACATGCGCAGCGCGTTTTGTTGAGGTGAGACGAGCGTACGTCGTACATTTTGTATATCTGAGGCCGCCATCCTGGTTTCTATGGTAGCACATGGTTGCTATGTGACCCAAAACCTTCTAGTAGGAAAGGGGTGAGTTCGGAGGGTGTGTTCGATTGAATAGGAGTAATTTTAATTACAGCAAACAACCCGACAATCCCTCTTAATAATCCAAAACTACCGAGACGGACTTAGAAAACCCCCACCTAGGGTTTATAATAGTAGCACGTAGTGCTAAATGAATGATGAGAGGTCTCATGTGGATAAATTGAAGTGAACTAGAACACATCGAATTACAACAAACATCCAGCCAATCTCTCTAAACCATCAAAACAACTTTATTTGACACGGATTCCTCAATACTAGGCTTAAAAGAGTAGCATACAGTGCTTTAAGGTGCGTTTCCTGGTATGAGTAATTGTATTTGTTCGAATACTTTGTAAAATTACCCAAATAAATCCAACATTTCTTTTACTAGTGCTGATTTCCCACTAAATATTCGGTTTCTATTTGTTGTCCCCTAGAATTCTTATTTTTGCCCAACAATAGACACATTCCTTTGTATAAGATTAACTTTATTGTTTCGGATGTACACCATAGTCTCGGTATTTTATCTATCCCGATATTTTCTGTGGTTTATCCTATTTCCTGGCCTGTTTTGCCTTTTACTGGTCCCATTTCTGCCTATCCCAGCAGACTATTTTGTCTTGGCCGTCTCTGTTTTTGCCTTTCCTCTGTATAACGAAGTCCTCTATGATCCTCAAACCCAAAATACAATCAAGCAGGGTTAGGTATTCGAACGACTCGAATCTTATCGAGCAAATAAGCTTTTGAGCGGGTACTGAAAAAGTCGCTACTCGAACGACTCAAATCCCATTGAGCAGATGAGTATCGAAAGAGCGATTTCTTTTACGGCTCTTAATGTTCATCGGGGTATAGGAGGATACCTATGACATGATGATGCAGTACTATATATACCTGATGATAATTTAGCTTCTAGCATCTGCCCAGTTCTAGACCTCTCCATGATCTTCATATCTCCAACACCACTATTACTGATTTTCCCAATATTGCCATCGTCTGTCCTATAATTAGATTTTACAGTAGTCACCAAATCCCGCAGTCTTCTTCCACTCTTGCGGCCTTGTACCATTACTAGCACTAGTACAGGCTTGCTAACCATCTCAAGATTGCTCGAACGACCAGAATCCCATCGAACAAATGAGCCATAGAGTAATTGCCTGAACGAGTGACTCCACGTACGACTATTTTGCTCGTCTAGGTATTGAAGGATGGGAAGGATCTTGGGAACTAACAACGTGATATAATAACCTTAGTTATTGAAATTGACGTACAATCCCGCTTATAATATAGCCTTGGTTTTTGAAAGTGTTGTTAAACCCTAATGAATCTATTTGCCATTGAATTATGATCTTTTGTCAGTTTAAAAAATGAAGGTTTGTTTTACTATAGCTTGTCTGAAGTTTGATCCTTCCGCACGCTTTCAAAATTTCTCGATTGCCATATTTGTCGCCATATTAACATATGAACATACATGTGTGGTTCTGTGTTTATTGCATGTCGCTGTACAACACGTTTTGGCAAACTGTTATATTTCACATAACCGCTGCTATTTCTGGGATATATACCATCTCTTTCCTGAAAAATCTTGCTTGGGGCCTGCAATATTTACCGAAATTAACAATACTGGGTGTGCACCATTACGTGTCACGTATTTTCATATTATGTATGAACAGGATGGGTCCCACCCCAACCAGTTAATCGCTGATTGGCTAATTATATACCAAGATAAGGTGGGTTCTACCCCAACCTGTTGATCATTGGTTTCTTCAAATTCTCACACAGTGCATTGTGGGAAATTACAGTGATAGAGCTCTGAGGTCGAGTCTTATCACCTCAGAGGTAAAATCTTCACAGAAAAATTTTTTCTTTAAATGCTCTGTGCATTGTTTCTATACTTTTTTTAAAAAAAAATATGATAACTGATCATGGCAAAATTGTGAAATGCGAAACAAACCTTAATGAAACTGGAACAAAAAACCCTTCCCAAAACAAGCTGAGTGATTCTCAGTTCGAACCCCACCGAATCCCAACTGTACGAAGGCGTACTGCACACCGATCGTGTACTTGTCTTCAACCAATGCTAACCCTGCTTGTTTGGAGTTATATGTTGAGGAGCCTGACAGTTGCTTGCCATTGCTCAGCGGTTGTTTCCAGGTACTCTGAATAAACATTCATACAAAAAATTATTCAAATCAGAACGTTCATACAGAGGTTCTGTACAAAAAACTGATTGCACTAATTTCGGTACAAAATGGCTGCTGGCGGCCATCTTGAAGTTTGGACCGCACCCAAAAACACTTGTTCTCGTCCCATGGTGATAACAAAGGTACCCAAGAAGTTTTGTAATAGTTTTTTGTCAGATGATACTCTGGTACACCCAATTTTTAGTTCAACTTTGACGTAGTCAAATTTAAGGTTATGCCATGGCCCGTCGTCTGTCTGGATGTCTGTCCGGCGTATTTATGAACCGATCTTTACAAAACTTCTTAGGTACCTTTGTTATCACCGTGGGACGAGAACGAGTGTTTTTGGGTCCGGTTTGAAATTCAAGATGGCCGCTGGCAGCCATTTTGTGCAAAATTAGATGCAATCAGGTTTTTGCGCAGAACTTCCATATGAAAGCGCTGATTTGAATAATGCTTTGTGTGAATGTTTAGTACCATGGGATACATCACATATAATACGGGTTTTTTTCTCGTGCATTAATTATGCCAATTAGACTAACTTTGATCCATTTAATGTTACTTTCAGCACTGTAACTGCAAATGGCAATACGGCTCGGCCTAGAGGCCGTATTTCTGAACCGATCTTTACAAATCTTCTTGGGTACCTTTGTTATCACCGTGGGACGAGAACGAGTGGTTTCGGGTGCACTCCGAAATTCAAGATGGCCACCAGCCGCCATTTTGTACTTTAGTTAGTGCAATCAATTTTTTGTACAGAACTTCTGTATGAAAGTTCTGATTTGAATAAATTTTTGTATGGATATATAGTAACATGGAATACATCACATATAATACAGATTTTTTTCTCGTGCAAAAATTATGCAAATTAGATGAACTTTATTCAGTACTACTTATACACAGTAAGTGCACATGTCAATACGGCTCGGACTAGAGTCTGTATTTATGAACCGACTTTCACGAAACTTCTTGGGTACCTTTGTTATCACCTTGGGACGAGAACGAGTGTTTCTGGGTGCGGTTCATAATTCAAGATGTCTGCCAGTGGCCATTTTGTACAAAAATTAGGTCCAATCAGTTTTTTGTACACAACTTCTATACGGCTCAGGCTAGAGGCTGTATTTATGAATTCATCTTTACAAAACTTCTTAGGTATCTTTGTTATCACTGTGGGACGAGAACGAGTATTTTGGGGTGCAGTCCAAAATTCAAGATGGCCGCCGGCAGCCATTTTGTACCAAAATTAGTGCAATCAGTTTTTTGTACAGAACTTCTGTATGAAAGTTCTGATTTGAATAAATTTCTGTATGAATTGAATGTTTAGTAACATGGAATACATCACATATAATACAGGTTTTTTTTCTCGAGCAGAAATTATGCAAATTAGATGAGCTTTGATTTATTCAGTTCTACTTATACACAGTAAGTGCATGTGTCAATATGGCTCGGGCTAGAGGCTGTATTTATAAACCGATCTTCACAAAAGTTCTTGGGTACCTTTGTTATCAGCTTGGGATGAGAACAAGTGTTTCTGGGTGTGATCCAAAATTCAAAATGACTGCCAGTGGCCATTTTGTACCGAAATTAGCTCCAATCAGTTTTTGTACACAACTTCTGTATGCCTCAGGCTAGAGGCCGTATTTATGAACCGATCTTTACGAAACTTTTTGGGTACCTTTGCGATCACCGTGGGACGAGAACGAGTGTTTTTGGGTGTGGTCCAAAATTCCAGATGGCCGCCAGCAGCCTTGTTGTACCAAAATTAATGCAATCAGTTTTTTTTGTGGGGGGGGGGGGGGGTGATGCTTTTTGCACGTTTTCGGCTGCTTTGCATGCATCGGCAAAATTGAATAAAGAAAATCTATTAACACACGACCCTCCTCACCAATATAACTAGTAGGCTGAAAACAGACAATAATAACAAAAAACAAGAAAAAAAACCAAAAAAAAAACAGAGGAAGAAGAAACCGAACCAACAGAAATTTTACAGTGCCATCTCCAATAATGGCAATATAGGCCAATTTGCACAACGTCGCAAAGGCATCAGAGCACGGCGGACAATTTGGTCTCGAGAGAACTAACACCGAATCTCCAACCAACGGTAGTACGTACTCACTCCCACCGACGTCCAGCCAGCGTGATATATTATGCCTATATGACGAATGGCGACTTCAGGAAAACAATTCTTAGAGTTTTATTCATAGATGGATTCATATACAACACTACTGCATTAAAATTCACCCTGACAATTTTGTGGTAAAATGTTATTATTCCCTATGCAGTACCAGTGACTCTTAAGTCTTCCATTTGCACAGCTCTGCATAGAGAATATCTAAATGTACCACCCCAGCATACTACACATACATTCGATCGTATATTTTGCACCCCCCAATCAAAAATCCTGGCTACGCCAGTGAGTATTTATCCCCCCCCCCCCCCCCCCCCCCCCCCCATGCACATACGCATAGGCCTATTCTCTGACCACTGTAAAAATTATTAAACAAATACAGGCTGGGTTTTTGTTTCTTTTTTGCTAAATATTAATGTGTTGCCCATTAATTTTAAATTGTTATTTTCTCTTATTTTTTGTCCCCTAACAAGCTTTGGATTAATTGATATTCACAAGACAAAGACATGATTTCTGAGTGTCAAAGCACGTATTTTGGTTTGTAATTTAAACACCAAAATGCTTACAAAATCTCGTATTCAATTTCTAAGCACCTCTGAAGTGCATCCCTCAGTAAGTGGGAAACGTAGGCATAAATGATTGCAAGACTTTACTTTATAGTTATGTTGAGTCATGATATAGCCTTGATGCTGACACCAATAAATAAATACTTAATTCGCAAATTGTATTTAAATAAAAGTTAGGTTCAGCTAATGGCCCTTATGAGTCTTCTATACAAGAAACCTAAAAAGGTGACTGATATATAATGTGACAAGTTTTACTCCTTTTGTCGGGAGAGGCTGTTATAGGTCACAAATAGGTCATATATCCCTTTATTCGATGAGAAAAACCGAAACAAATATTCCCAGAGCAGTCAGGTAACCTTAGGGCCGTATTTAAGAATGCGCAGACCTGGGCGGACGCACAGGGCCCCACATTTGAAGGGCCCCCCGCATTTGGCAGGGAATTTTGTCATGTTGTTCGAAATTTTCCTGTTGAAATGTTACATATTTTGGAGCTCAGAGTGCTTTCAGAAACTTCCTGAGAGCCTCCGGAATTTACCTGGGGTAACACCCACACCTCCACCCCCCACAGGACCCCAGTTAAGCCGCTCGTCGGCCAGACCACTTCGGGATCTGCTTGTTATGAGCGTAAGAAAACATTGAGCTTCTACTCGAAGATGCCCAGGCCCCCCATATTCTGAATCCAGCCCTTGGTAACCTGACGTCTCTGGACAGTTTGGGTTTTTTTCCCTGACACGGACTCTAAAGTTAGAAGCAATGTGTGAGAATGAGCAATCGCGTTTCTCATCTTGGTGACAACATTTCTTCTATTAATTTCCCAGTATCAGTCAATAAATTACATGTAGTAGGAAAATAATTGGAGGCATTATGATTTTTCAGTAAGCGTATTTGTCGGAGGCTCTAAACTTGAATCTGAAAGTGGATCGAGGGGTCAGGATCAACCACTACACGCATACAAGTGTATGCACAGAGAGGCACCTGTAATATTTTGTTGCCTAGGTAAAACGTTGACTGACAAACGCCATTCATTTTCTTTGAAAGGCAATGTGGCGTGAACAGAAATCTTGAAGACAACATAATTTTAGGCACATCACAAAAACTGATTTATTTATTTGAGCTTCCATTAACAAGTTATAACAGAGCATGCCAAGAACAAACAATACATACCATACTTTGCCTATATTTTAATTAACTGAAACTATTTTACATACCCGTGTACTTGGTACATTTATATTTCAATAAAGTTCACACAAACAACTCCGAACCCTGTGAAAATTCAGCGGCTCAGAAATAAGTCCATTTATAACGGTGTTCGCATAAATCGCCAAACATACATCATCTGATGAAGACCGTGTCGTATCTATATCTTTAGCTGTCTCTTCAAATGCAGAAAAATATGCCCCACTGACAGACTGTACGAGCAGCATGTCTGAAAAATAAATGAAAAAGCCCCAGCAGAATCGGCAATACTCAAGGGTGGGTGGGAGGGTGAGAAATTTATATTCCATCAACCGATGACCAAACTGAAAATAATTAAAACTTCATTCTTCAAGAAAATGTTCGTACTTTGTTTACTCTTCCGAAAACAATTGAGGATAATCCACCAGAGGGCGTCCGAGTTAACTGAATGTAATTCAAGCTGTCTACATTGGAAGGGAGCTAACTCTAACTTTATATCCCAAATCAAAAGCAGTTCCTGTTATAACTGGGTTTATATTTTATGGTATAAACCCTCATTATCTTGAAGTACAATGTTCTGCAAGATTGTCTTCCGAATTCTAAATTTTGTTGACTTTCAGTACTTTTCGACACCACCATTAACACGTTTTGTAGAATCACAATTCACATGTACAGTCGAAACTCAAAGTTTACGGGATCGGCCGATAACTTCGACTTATCCCGGTCCTCCAGTTAGGCACTTGAGATGTATTTGGGGGATTTGGAAGCCTTGAACACAAGAACACAGAAACTTGTAAACTGGACAAAGGAACCACCTCCACACCTCCCAGAAAATATAGAACAGCGATGGTCTATATTTCCTGGGAGAGGAGGAGGGGGGGGGGGCTGCTAGTCCCTGATTACTAGGACCGATAGCCAACTTCGAGTTATCTCATATATTCGAATCATCCGATTTCGATTTATCGATTGCCGACTGTAGTTTCTAGTTTTTCAAGACAACTCCCATTCCCTACCACCTCTCGCTCCTGCCAGGAGAAAAGGGATCAGTGAACAAAAAACCCAAACAAGCACACAAAAACAATACTCTGCAAAATAAGTTATTTTACACGATAACGGGGTAAGGATTGTTTTTGTCTCTCGGTATTCCGGGGTGGGGTGGGGTGGAGGGAGGGAGGAGTGGATCAGTTGTAAAAAGTAAATAAATATATATGAATAAATAAAAACACCATTTGTTGGGGGAGGTGGCAGATAAAAACTGCAAGGGTCCCGAGGAGAGGGGGTCCGCCGAGGCTGAAGCATTTTTTCAAATCTACTTTTTTTACATTGAGAAATAGAAGACTTTTGAGCATTGTCATGCATGTCATTAGTGGTCACTTAAGAACATGACAGTTTCATTTGCCTTGAAAGATATTTTTTTAAAGGTTGTCGTACACCAAAAGAAAAAAAAAAGAAAAAAAAATTCCCCCCACCTCGCCCCCCCCCCCCCCCCCAAAAAAAAAGACATTTTTTTATGCTCAAATTGTTTTCTAGATAGTCCAAGGCAGAACCTTGCTTTTCGGACCTAGTGTATTATTTTTACATACCACCCCCCCCCCCCCCACCCCCACCCCCACCACTCACGGGTATTCCCTTTTGTGTTGTTGTGTATGCGTGTTTGTGATATTGGCCTCATGATGCAGTGAATTTACATCATCTAAATATTTCAAGCTTACACGCAGTCTACCATACCACCCAACCAATCATTCGAACAAAATTATTCTTTCATGTTTCATCAGAAAAAAAACAACTCAATTGTCACGAAGGGACTTCAGTTCATAAGGACTAGTGGGAGGTCAGCTGTAAAAAAAAAAATACACGAGGCCGAAAAAGCAACTTTCTGCCTCTGGACTACCTAAAAACAAAATTTGAGCCCCCCTTCTATGAAGACTTGAAAAAAACTGAAGGGTTTTTTTTTTTTTATTTTAACTTTCTACTTCTTTGAAACGCAAATCCCTTCTTAAAATGAGTTTAGGAAAATGTTATACATTATTGGTCCCAGCAACAATTACCAGAACCGAGAAATATTTCTCGAATAGCTTCGAAGGAAAGTTTTGAAAGATAGCTTACTTGAATTTTGTCATTTTTAAAAATTTTGTTAAATGAATATAATTGAGTTGCATCACGATCACAAAATTAAAAAGCCTCCAATTGAAAGAAAAACTGACACAATTGTGAGCTACCAAAGTTGTCCAGTAGCAGGGGCGGCGCTAGAAAATCTTGCATGGAGGGAGGGGAGCAAATAGGGGACATGATGTGCTCCCCATGGGGAGGGGGGTAGAGGTGCATATCAGTACTTTTTAAGGCAGGAGCAATCCTTGAAGATTTATTGGAGGGTTTTATTTTTATTTTTATTTATTTATTTATTTGTTTTTATTATTATTATTATTTTGGAGGGGGGAAGGGGAGGTGATTCAATTTTTCTCGAGCTCCCAGACCTCTCCTCCCAGATAAAAAAAAACAGACAAAAAAATTTGCTTTCGGACTATTCTTGTGGCTTTTAAAGGTTTACACAGTTTTTGAACGTTGAAAATAATGAAGTAGGGCCTACGACCCATATTTCGAGGACAAGATTCACAATCTGTGTTGGCTAACTGCATTCGAGCTTGTGGTTCTTTACTGGATAAGTTCATCGGCAGGGTGTGTAATGGGAATAACAAA
Organism: Pictodentalium vernedei; assembly: GCA_031216915.1. NCBI lineage: Eukaryota > Metazoa > Mollusca > Scaphopoda > Dentaliida > Dentaliidae > Pictodentalium > Pictodentalium vernedei. The sequence goes on along the minus strand of CM062288.1, from coordinate 2,116,556 downwards.
AAAAAGCAAAGTCAATGTTTGTGAGGGAGAGGGTGTGTGAATGTGTTTGTGATGAATGGGAGAAAGGGGATGGCTGGCAAAATCTATGTTTGGGGACGGGGTAAATGCCCTTTACCTCACCCCCATCCGTAGCATCGACATGGTCACAAGTTACTGCGCCTGACATGAGATGTTGTGGCTTTTGAGATTGTAAAGAATGTAGGCTGTGGACATGCTGTATCCAGGGCTGTAGAAAACAAATTACATTCAATTTCACAGTCCAACTATGTTGTTAGAAAACAGAACACCGCAGTGCTTTGTCAGTATGATCTATGTGTACTGTAATGACTAGTAGTGGCGGAGAGTAGAGCTTGAATACTGAACAGACAACTTTAGTCATTTTTACGCCACAGCGGAACTTCAAATAAAAACAGAAACAACAACAACAAAAAACCTTCCTACGTTAAAAATCATTTTATTCCAGGCACATAAAATTTGTAACTTGTAACTGGTTTTCAGAAGGTATTACTGCATGAATTCATGTTAGAACAAGTGACGCTGACGGAAACAAAGATGATTTTGAAACCTGAGTTCTCGGTAACTTTCTTTTCGATGTCACACAGTGATTTAAAAATAGAAACGTTCGTTGATGTAAACAATTCAGCGAGTGCGAAACGTCATATAAACAGGTCAAAGAGAGTGAAGCGAAAAATCAGTCGTTTCACGTCTGCTGACAGCCCGTCGAACTCTCTTGGAAAACAATGAAATCGGCGTGTTTTTGTCAATATATCTTTTGTGTGTGTTAATTTTCATCAGAAAATGCTATGTGCCTCGAAGTTTTATGACATTAATGTCATCGATTAATAGGAAACATGTAAAGTCGTATGGAAACAATCAAACAATTGGATACGCCTGAAGCTGGTTTGCTACACAGTAGACAACACGTCTTCTTGAAAGTCAAGAACGCGTGTTGCACTGTCGCCTCGGCTATTTCGTTGGCAAAGAACTGTTCAATTCATCAGAATTCAAGAGAATGTTTTGAGTCTGATTCTATCTCTGACATAAAACATTTATTTAGTTACGGTAAGGAGTTTTAATTTATTAAATACATTAAATCAGTGCGTTCCTCGTGTGGAAAGAAAAAAATAAAAAGCCGCGTGTGTTTATAAAACTTATTTGATCACGGCTATCACGCCCACAATTTTTACGTCGTTCGTTTTTGACGTCTTTCTCTGTTTTCATTGGATATCCTGTAAGGTCCCTTTTCGCAGCTCACAGCCTAATTATATAGTTCAATGACCTGTGGGGAGTTCTATTTTATCTTATACCTGTTGAAGAGATAGCCCATGTGTTATAGATTATCTATAACACATACCCCATGTGATATAGATTGGAGAACGGACTATAAGAGATTGACCTTTGACCCTCGACCCTATCAGGGAAATGAACGTCGCATAGAAACCAGGTTACAGGAAGTAAACAAAAACGCACATTTTGCGTGGTTAAAAAAATAAAATGAAGCAGTTATTTTTACCAATAAAAATACATAAACCATCGCCCAAACCGGAAAGTTTGCCACTGGTATGTTTAATATGGGATATTATGTTATATAATTTATGTTTTTTTTTAAATTTCGGGCCACAACTCAGTAAAAATTTATCAAGTGTCGTCTGGTTAAAATTACCGTAAAATACAAGCAAAATTGACCCTCGATCAAACATGAATTTAAACGAAAACACATACGAAGCGCTTGCAATGAGTACCCAAGAAATAGAGACGGAGATATTCGGACAATTCTTAGTTAAACACGACATTTCTCCAGTGGTTTCACCTGCTATAACGAATGTACATGGAATCGGAGAATTTGAAATCCTTGATGAGTTCCAACTTGAGTGGGTGGAGCCAGATATAGTTAGGCCTAATCCTCAGGCTCAGAATGAACAAAATGAAGAAACAACTAATGACTCTGTTGTTGAAGATAACATTGATAACATGTCTGAAAGCAGTAGTTCAAGTTGCAGTGACTCAAGCAATGAATCCGATATGTCACATTCTGAACCTGACAGTGATGATTCTCAATCTGACCATGATGATGAATTTCAATGCCACATTGGCGATAACAGATTCATAGCGATGACCGACGAACAGGCTGCACAGTTTGTAGCAGACAAAGAAAACAAAAATACCACTCGAAAGACTTTATATGACATTAATCTTTTCCGGGTGTTTTTAAAACAGCAGAAACAACGTCCAGATTTTGAACAAATTGACCCAACAACACTAGACCCAATTATTGCAAAATCTATTCTTTGTGTTCGCAAGACTGATGGTAGAGAATATGAACCAGGAACACTGCGAGGACTTATCTCAAGTATTGATAGATATTTGAAGCGTCATCGATACGTAACAACAATAATGGGGTCGAAGGTATCAAACTTATTTGTTGCAACACAAGAAGCGCTACTCGCCAAACAGAGGGATCTAAAACAGAAGGGCCACGGCAATAGACCTAACCGAGCTGATCCATTAAATGATAATGAGATCAAAATGCTGTATGAATCGAAAGTGTTGGGAGGTCATGATCCACAGTCACTATTACATACTGTGTGGTTTAACAATGCAATCCACCTCGGTGTGAGGGGCACTGCAGCTCACTATAAACTGTGCTGGGGTGACATAAAACTTCAAGTAACATCAGATGGTGTGGAATATTTATCTCACAATGAGAGAGATACGAAAACTAGAACTGGAACCGATGTCAGGGACATTCGAAAAGTTACCGACAAAATCTTTTCCAATCCAGAACTGAACGAAAATGATCCGATCCAGATTTATAAACAGTATGCAAAAATGCGACCGGAGAGTTTCTGCGCAGAATGCGACCCATTCTATATTGCGCCAAGAACGATACCCCTCAGCGATTCGAGATCGGAGAAATGGTTTGTAAGGCAGCGAGTCGGTCAAAACAAATTAGCTAAGATGATGCGGAATATAGTCGAGAAATGCCCGCAACTCAATATTTCGGGCAAAAAGCTTACCAATACTATCACCAGAAAGACCTGTGGACAGAAACTGCGCGCAGAGAACATTGCACCGACTGACATAATGCAAATAACCGGGCACAAAAACGTTAACTCTGTAAACAATTATTCTGAACTAACATTGAAACAGCAACGAAATATGTCACTAATTTTATCAAATCCAGCATCAACAAGCACATCGGCCAATCAAACTCAAGATCAAGTTCTTGCAAAACCCAAAGTTGCCAAAGAAACAATGCAAGCCAAATCACTATTGTCAGCACAGGAGAACATTAAAAGTGTGTTTGCTGGTGCCAAAATAAAAATTAAAAACTTTAACTTTTATCAATGTTCCTGTTCGGAAAAGAAATAATTCAGAACTGTATACACATCTTGGTTAAAGTTATAAAATAATAAATTATAAAAATTCCATGTATTAAAATGTTAATCCACTTTATAATTTGTTTTGAAGCACATACAAGATTCAAGTGGAATGAATTGTTGCCAAGTTTCAAGTGGTTTACTTACATTTTGGCCTTGGGATGTTTCGGCCCTGGACATTTCGGCCTCCAATCAGGGTTTTACGTCTCAGGGTTTTACTGAATTTTTTTTCATAATATTTCCATTTTTTGTAACTTAATTTCCCTCATGTTGATGGTCACCAAAAGCTGTCTTTGAATTTAAAAAAAACAACTTACCTTTATCGAAAGTTATCTTATCCGTATTAATCCGTGATAATCGCTGAATAAAGTTGAATAAAGCAGGATTTAATTTACAGTACGTGGAGAGTGGATTGTAACTAAATCACCCGTGGAGTGGAGTTATCACCCAAGCTATAACTTTCAAATTTTGTACATATCGACAAAAAACACAAGCAATGTTTCAGCCAATGGACCTCCAGGTTTAACCCGGAGGTCCATTGGCTGAAACTTTGCTGGTGCTGGTTATGCTTTGCAACAAATTTGCAATTATTGCCCAGGTGGAATCTCCACTCTGCGGGTGATTTAGTGATAATACACTCTCCACGTACTGTAATGTTCACAGGGGCAGATCCAGGATTTGAAATTGGGGGAGGGGGCGTACTAACGTACAGGGCTGACCATGGTAATAATTCACAAGGGGATCGTTGCCTAATCCGCTAGAAATTGTTAACTCTGGAAAATTAGGGGGCGTATGCTGGTTCTGCCCACCCCCCCCCCCCCCCCCCAACCTCCCACTGGATACGTCCTTGGTTCACTCGTGTTAAGTAGAACCATGTTTCCTACGGAACATATGCAATATTTTAATTTGTTAAAAATAATGTCACCGTCCATTTCTTTGTCATTTTTATAAATATTTGCTAGTTGAGTTGTATTAATTACACTTATTGCTGACGAAGTAAAGAAGTCTTTCTATTCTATTTGAACTGCCTGTTGTTACTGTTAGTCAATTATTCTCTTATCAACATTTTGTGAATAGAACATTATCTTATTGGACAGAATAGATAATAGAGGATAGTGAGGTGTTAATTGAACATAAATTTTCCAATTAACATCCTAATAACCTCTATTATCAATCCTGCCGAGGTAATTCCCATCATTAATATTATGGATTGTTCATATAGGACTAGGAGGCCGAAACGCCCAGCGCCGAAACTTCCAGGTCCGAAGCGTCTCGAGGCCGAAGCGTCTCGAGAACGAAATGTCCTAAGGTCGAAACGTCCAAATACCTTTCAAGTAACTCTCCCATAAGTGTGTGAAACCTCGCCGTGTGCATTTAAAAACATCCAAGCCTCTTGTGTTATAAAATAGGCGTAAATGCGGTTTACACAGTAAACCAAATTCATTCAGTTTAGGATTCAGTCAAAATTTCCAAGGAATTTGTATAGTCTTTTTCTATATTATAATATAATGATGACATTCGCAAAATTGTTTATAAATCGTGTCAAATCTGGTTAAATTGATTATCAAACATATTTTTGTCATAAATCATAAGAATTGAGGCGTAAGTATATTTTTTGTAATTGTTTTCCCAGTTACAGGGCCACTTTCTAAGGGGAACTATACTCTATCATTCACTTGAATTTGTAGCCTTGTTACGCACCAACAGCTTTTCCGGGCACACCACATGTATTCATGCCCAACAAGAGAAAGCAGTCGACTCCACTCCAGATGAGTCGACATTTTGACACGAAATCATCCCCAAAACCCTTTTAAAATGCAGAAAAGAACAAAAATGGTCGGTATAAGATAAATACAACAATACTATAGTGTGTTTTGATATGTTTGATATCTCAACTCGTTGAAAGTGAGTTTTTTTCGCTCGGCAAGCCTCGCGAAAAAAACTCACTTTCAACTCGTTGAGATATCAAACATATCAAAACACACTATGGTATTATCGTATATATAGTTGTCAATAATCTCTTGTAAAATATTGATATATTTATATGTTCTAAATTTGGTAAAATATTTGTACATTATCCCTTTAATTGTTCTGTTCACCCTTTCAGCCACTGATGCAGGGCTAAAATTTCGACGAGAATCCGAGATTCGATTCGCACAAAGATTCGCGCAATAAAACCGGCGAGAATCCATGTAGATTCTCGCTGCACCTCTACTAGGATTCGCGTGAAAAGAATTGAGTCGATTTAACCCTTTATTTAACACAGCGGCAACTAATTAACCAGAGGCGGGCTAACATGACCTGAAATGTCCTGACACTATGTCAATAAAATCTTATAAATATGGCTGTCAATGGAACCGGCTCATTGAGCCGGTTCCAACGACAGCCATATTTGTAAGATTTTATTGGTAAATATTGTTCATTAAATAATTTTATCATCTATTTATTATTTATTGTTTAAAAATTATCAAATTTAGTTTTAAAAATTAAAAAGGTGTTTTGGGTAAAATGTTAACATGTGTTATCAGTATACAACGGTGGTTCAACCATGGTGGCGTCATGGGATCCTGGGACACTCATAGTTGTAATGGATTCTCGCAACCATTTTCACGAGAATCCGAATGGATTCTCACAGATGTAGACGAAATTTTAGCCCTGCTGATGCCTTCACTTCATTTTGAGTGGTAAATAACTTTATTCGATGATGTTTTCGTAATCCTTTAACTAATTTGTTACTGAACTCTAAACCTTGATGCACCCTAATTTGGTTTGGTCTCCTATCAGTATTGTCAAAAATTATTTTCAAAGCATCCACAACAGCCTTTGCAGTTTTGTTTTTAATAGCTTGACACCAAAGATATTTTGAGAAAACGTCAATAATAATTAATAAATACTGAAAGGCATCATTGTATTTTTTTTTCAAGTTTTGAACAGATAACAAGTCCATATCCCATAAATTGTCAATACCAGACAATACCATTTTTAATCGTTTAAATTTCCTGGTCTCTGAAGACTATGACTGTCCTGATCATTTAACCATTGTTGTAAAATAGTTCTTGACATTTTAGGTCCATCAGAATGTTTTATCACTCTAAACGTTTCTGTTCCACTATAAGCTGCAGGATTGGATACGTTGAAATAATATGACTCCAAATATTTATTCTTGTCGTCAGTTGTAGATATATCATATCATTTCCTGTTTAACTGATCTGATCACTTTTTTCTTTCCATTCAGTGCTTAAAATATTATTTTCTTTCCATTCCGAACTGGGAAGTAAATTTTTAAAGAAAATCTCATTATAGATATCACAATTATACCAGACATGATTTGATATAAATAATTAAATAATGTTATTTCTATCTATATTGTGGTATGCAAAATAAAACTAATATATAGAGGATATGGAATGAGTGTTTTTCTCATATAACATTTATGAAACGAGTCTAAGAATTTTCCGTTTTGGCGAGCCTCTGGCGAGCCCAAACAGAAAATTCGGACGAATTTCATAAATATTATATGAGAAAAACACTCATTTCATATTCTATTTATCATATGACACACACACGTACAAATTAGCCACTTAGTATGACTTTTTAACCCATCACCTAACTCGAGTTGCAGACGGCACTTGGAAAAAACATCATCGTATAACTAAAAATTTTCATTTTTTTGCTTCCAAAACATAGGTTATGACCCCTCATTGGAACGAGCTCGTTGAGTCGTTCCAATGAGGGGCCATAACCTATGTTTTGGAAGCAAAAAGTGAAAATATAAAAAAAAAATGAATGGCGTTTTGCTTGTAGGTAAAATATTAATACAATATAACCCACCCTAAATAGGACACATAACGTAAATTCTCCCTACTGAAATTGTGCAAATGTGACCCAGTTGTATGTTGTTTAGCCAATCAAATTGTCTAGTTTTGAAATTGACCAATGAAAGCTCCCAACTCCAGTTATGCAAATTATGAAAATGTGGCCCAGTTGTATTTTGTTCAGCCAATCAAATTGTCTAATTTTGAAATTGACCAATGAAATGGACGGAAGGCTTTATTTATCACTGATTAATATGAAAACAAAATATCAAATGTTTTAAAGTGAACAAAAAGGACGAGTCATATAATAAAAACTTTATCAAGAGATGACCACATTAAACACTGATGGTCGACTTGACTATTCCTTGAAAAGTTACATCCATAGCAGTCATTTACACATAATTTGTTAATTTCGTCAGTTATTATATCTGTGTGGAAAGATAACAGATCTTGTATTACTTTACCTTATTTAACACTCTATTCGGTTTCACTCATGTTATCAGATGATTCAGGAAAAATATGATCGAATGTATAAAACACTAAGTTTACAGTCACAAATTTTGCTCCACAAATCGTCCTCTAAACGAATCTTTTTACAACCTTTCTGTAAAATAATAAAATGATTTCCAATTATTATTTTCACTTTTTGGCTGATATGTATTACAATTCCCTGTTCCTGAGTAAAATCAATTCTGTGTTCATCATCTGTATTCTTTATAAGACTGACAATTTCAGCTTGTGCCATGCTTATAAGTTTTCTTTTCTTTTACTTTCAGATGACTCATAGAGAAAACAGCAATCTCTTAAAATTTTCGTTATAATTAAAAGTATAATATTTTACAATCTTGAGTCATTATTTTTGTCCATGCAAGCCCCAGTTAGTGTGAGATATTATTTTACAGTCATTATATATGCAGTTTAATTCTATTTATATGGAAGCAGATTGTACATTCATAATTAATCCAATCAAATACACTAGGGTAATGCCTTACTGAATTTGATTCATTAATTGTGACTTAACAAAAACGGATGAATGGATTAACATTATTATTGCCCAGATGGCATGGTCTTAGCCTTGGGTAAGCCAGATGAGAATTTCTTGAGGCTGCATCAAATACCTTCCATTCATCTGCCCTTAGATGTATAAAGAATGGATGGCTCGGTACATTATATAGTTTTCAATAACTTGATAACCATGTATAATTAAACAATTTTCTAAATAGTGGATGACCCACTGATTAACAAACGTCTTACTCACTGCATAATAAGACAATTCTAAAGAATGGATGACCCTTTTTAACAGAAGTGTGTAATTTATTCGAAATGGCTTGCACTATTGTATCACGGACAATCCCTTCTTCTGTTATACCCATCCACTCTATTATTCAAACGTAATATATTTTTTTGAAAAGGGATCCTTTACAAGAATGTATGATGTGGATGGGTTGAACAAAAGAATAGATGGTTGATGAGATTCTTTCAAAAGAGTGAATGAGGTCGAACAATATAGTGGAGTTGTTGATCTAAAGAATGGGTGTGGTTGAACAATAGAGTGGATGGTTTAACAAAAGAATGGATGGTTTGTGATACAATAGAACAAAGCAATTGCTTTGTTCGATAAGAATAGAAACAATGGATGGATGTGCATATTAAGTGCGTTGATATTATCAGTTCCATTACTACTATTCACTATTGTGGGTCCGGTAAGACTCCGGCAAAAAAGAGTTTAATCGGACCTCTCAAGCGACGGTTTTTGACTCTAAATTTATCCTTCATCTTACTGAGTGTATGTAGAAATCAAGAAAACGTTAAGATGCAAAGTATGTTTTTTTAAATCATATTTTGTTTTCTTTTTACCAGGGTTTTTTCTGTAAGAAACCTTAATTTACTTTTTCATTACTGTGTGATTGGCTGTACGAATGTTTTTTGGGATAGAAACTCTCTTTTGAACAAAATGCAAGACTTAGAAGTCAACAAAAAGCAGCTGTATGATTACGAGTTACTCATCTGTGGCTCAGAGTGTTTTATTGTATTCATTTTTTGTTTTGTTCCTCGTTGTAGGGCACATAAATGGTGAGAACCTGTTGGATATTGGCACTGGCCCCTGTCTTCATTCAGTCGTGTATGCAACAGCACATTTCAACAAAATTTACCTGAGTGATTTGGCTGCGAACAACCGGAAGTTTTTGGAAGAGTGGAGTCACGGGGGTCACGGGAAGCAAGTGAGCCGTTTCTTTGAAGCGGCAGTAAAACGAGAAGGGAATGTGTTAGTATTGTTTTGCCATTTTGTTTAGTTGAAACATATTTTATTTGCATATTCTGAAAACTGCGTAACACTTCGCAGACCCACCCACCCCCCCCCCCTCGACTTCACAGCTCTCCAGCTCCCCCTCTACATAATGTCGACACTGTTCATTCAACTACAGTTCAAAAACGGTTACGAATACTTGCATTCGGCGGCTGTAACACGTACACACTTGAATGTGAGAAAATCCTGACAACAACAGTGATAAAGGTACACACTCGGAACCAAAACTTTGCCTGTCTGTCATTCATGGTTTACATGGACTACTAAATACAAAAGGTTTAACAAAGAAGTCACTGGAATGAGATGGTTCCAGGGAGGTGCGTGGTGAATTAAAGATGGCAATCAAAGGATCAACGACAAAAAAGATGTCCTTTTCGAAAAAAAGTGTTGGATACCGAGCTCCGCCAAAATGAAATTTCGGGGAGCGAGCTAACAAATCATTGGTTGAGCATAAAATCAGTGCTGTTTCAACGATAGTTGCGGAAACACAAAATTTAAAGCTCACACCTTCAGAGAACTCATTTCTCTCCAATACACTTATTCAGATGCCTCTAGGTTTTGTCATAAATCTTGGTTTTAACTACAAAGATGGAAAATACGTTAATCCTTGAAGTGTGCCTAACACTGACAATGGACTAAACTTGCGTAGAATGCTTTAGACGTACTGAGTAGTAGATCTCGAACGCTTCAACCCATTCTTGTATGACCCGGAGATGACATTGGACGTGGCGTCATGTCGTAATGCATTGTGGTTGCCATATATGCGTTGTCACGGTGAGTAGCCATAACATGACGTCAGTGCCATAGTAATAAGTTGTATCAGTGCGAATGTGCAGCGCGTGTTGTTAGAGCGACTCTTGTTTCCATCGTCTAATTTGTATATTGCTTTCCAATTCAGGCCTTTATATTACCCCAAATTCAAGCCGATAAATGGTGTCCCCAAATTAAGAGATGACTTCCAACAACTTGTTTTAACATTCTAAAATGAAGACATTTGTTTGGAAATAGTTTTGCACCATGCAAAACAGGTCTCCGAAAACCCTGTATTATATTTTATCTGTGTGCAAATTGACCAATCCTGTAGTTTCTTATATTCTGGGGCCATTTTTGACTTGAATCCGGCATCCCAAAATTAGACTAATCTAAAGCCTTGCAATTGCACTTACTGGAATCCCTTTTATAGTCAAACCGTGGTTATAGAATCCCCTTTTCATCGCATGTGCGTATGTGGAGTCACTCTATCGAGCATCTGCACATAAGCACACAACGACAATCTAGCGTGTGTCCATGTGCCGCATGTGAGGTGTACATACTGTTACACAATATAAAGTGGCACATCAATCGATCTTTCAAACATGTTTAATTGTGCTGTATGTGCTGTGTATATATTGTTACTACCACGTGAGCACATCTCTGTACGATCAACAGATGGTATTTTATATGTATGGTACCTTAACAAGCACTAGGTGAAGAAACTGTATAAGAAACTGTATAAGATTCATTCAAGCCAAGATGGATAGAGCGATCTGGTTGAGCCTGCTAAGACTTGGTCTAGTGCAGAGACTGAGACAGGGTTAGGGATAGCTAGCAAATCTATAGTGGTGATACAAGCCACTCAGCAGTAATACTACAGGGTTGCAAGGATGATAGAAGACCATCGCTGATCATGGGGCAGCTGACGGTGACTGTGGATACGTCAGCAGTTGTGGCTTGGTGCTATGAAAGTTATAGCGTGATCAAGAAACCAGAAGCTGAACAGGTTCTAGGAGTTATAACTGTCCCCAGGTATTGCATTTATCCTCTGAAAACTATTCTCTTAAAAGTATCCTACAAAAGAACATCATCATATCGTTGGGGATATGAGTCGTAGTTTAGAGTCATTATTTTATTTTGAGCAACGGCACAAATGAATGGAGTAATCTGATTGGTCGATGGAAGAGAAAGACATAACAAGATCAAATGTTAGAATGAGAGTATCTAGAATAGGACGGGAATAGATAAGAGACGGTGATTCGATCGGGAAGATTCGGAGCCAGATGGACAGAAAGTAAGGGGCGGGATTGGCAGAAATGGAGGATTCTAAAGGAGACCTAAGCAGTTAAATAATAGTCAGGTTGTTTGTGGTAATTAGTCATACACCTTGAATGGAGCACATCTTTTATGGCCCCTTCGGTCCTATAGCACTAAGCGATATCAAGGCACGAATGTGAGAAAAGGAAATCCGAGCCAAATAAAGTCCGTTTCAGTGATTTTGCTCGTTTTCGGTGATCGTGTGTAGTTGTGGAAATGTTTTTGTGGTATTTAGATATACCCCATTTCAATCTAAACTACTTTCCCATCATACCCCTAGTATACTGAAAAACATGTGAAACCATAGAAAGCAAGATAGCGGACTACAATATACAAACTGCACTACGGAACACCTCTCACCTAACAACACGCGCTGTTCATGCCAAGTATCACCATGGCAATGACGTTACAACATGGCGGACAACCATGACAATACGCGTGATATCCACAATGCATTGTGACCTGACGTCATCTGCAGAAACAACCGTGGGATCATTCAAAAATGGGTTGAGGCGTGAGAGCTATACGGCTTCCCTTGCACACACAAGAATGTTCTTTTTTGCCTTACAGATATAGAATATGCCCCCCCCCCCCCCCCCCTCCTCTCTTTGAAACAAGTTAGACGTCTCGTGCCATTGATGGGTCATAGGCTCTGTTTTAAGAGGTCAAAATTGAAAAAAATATATAAATTTGAAAGGCGATTTTTTTATTGTCTTTACGTTAACATTGTCGAATGAGGTAAATAAAACGGCCATTTTAATCTCTGTAAACAGCTATGCATGAAGGCGTTCCGTTGTCCTGTACCACGGAAAGGGGTTAGGCTATTGGTTTGCATGGCAAATCAAATTCAACGAGACATCGCTTTAAATACAAGTAAAATAAATTTTCTGAGAATTCAACACTTACTTTTGACACCTTACTTCAGATTTAGATTCCCATTTCGAATTAATCTCCGCTCCATGAGAAAGTTGTGGCTAATGTGTGAATGAACAATTTACCTAGCATTACAGTAATATTCAATCGGCACTCTATTCACAAAAATTTACATTCTAATTTTAGTTTTTTTCAGGTTTTCGAGTACAAAACATAGCATCCTCTCACCTAAACGAACGCGTCCCAATGAGTGGCATACACTATGATTTTGACGCAAAAATTAAACTTTTTAGTAAATAAAAAAAAAACATTTTTGCAAGTGTGATTTTCATTATTCACACCATCGGGCGCCAATTTCACTAAAACTTCTGATTAATTTTCCTTAAATTCCGAACTGAAGTTCCCAAAAGACGATCGAGCGGTCCTTCTTTGAAGAACGTAATAATTATTAATTGCTTTTTTCTTTTTTGTTTTTGTTTGCTTGTTTGCAATTTTTAGCCGTATTGAAAATGTCCAATATGAGACAGTATCCCACTACCCTATCTCGATTTTTCGGCAATGTTAATACAACCGTTTCGCTGTGTCCGCGTATTGTTACCTCTTGTATTGACGCACACGGATTGCGGGACAGATAAAATATCGATCGCCTCAATACATGGATTGATTAATACATCGCCTGGCAATGAACATACTAAAACAAATGTACATTTTTTACTTATCTGCATGTCAGTTTCGAATCGATTTTGTCACACACCTCCCTCCCACCGCCCACATTAGTGTTTTGGCACTAGAACACTTTGTTTGGCACTACTAGTAGGTACCCAGTGTGGCTAAAAGTGTAGCTCCAGACAGTTTCGGCTAGCGTGTAGACTGGGGATTTTTTATTCGCGTTAGGTAGAGAGTTAAAATATTAACCTTATTTAACCTTATTCTTGAGAACTGCTTCGTCATATTCATTTTATTTGCAGACAAACACCCACGGAGAAAGAAACTGAACTGGTCTCTAAAATAGGTGGAATACTTCGATGTGATATTTCACAAACAAATCCTCTTGAGGGGAACTGGCAACCTGTACCGATGCGGTTTGATGCTGTTACAACAGGTTGGTGTATTAATAACGCTGTCCGCACAGCCCCGGAGTACGAACAAGTCTTGAGAAACATTTGTACATTAATCAAACCCGGCGGTTATCTGGTACTGATGGGCGTTAATGATTACACGAAGAGTTATGAAGTCAATGGTGTGACCTATCCATCAGCATACTTTGATGTTGATCAGACAAAGAAGTTTTTTGACACCCCACACATGAAGCTGATCAACTGGAAATATGGAGAGAACGTTGTGCCATTTGGTACTTTGTATAATGTTGTCACCAGAATTTTATAGAAGACACAAATAGGGCTGTGGCGACTATCATTTTTGTAATCGACTAATCGTGACCAGTAATCGACGGTTAGTCGATTAATAGTCGCTTCCCATAATTTTTTAGCAAATCATTCTTCTGTTCGTAAAACTCTGAAAATGACAATGGCACCAGTGTGTTCAGACGAAGTGGGGTTGTGGGAACAACAAATCGGTCCCGACTGAAGCTACATAGAGTCCAATCTTGGACCCACAGTCCGTAATATAATTTTTGGGGTTGGTACGTCCTGTAGGACGTACCAACCCCAAAAATAATATTACTGACTGCGGGTCCAAGTTTGAACTAGATTGAAGCCGATGAATTAAAATGAATTTACCAAAGAACATTCCTGCATATGTTTCCTTTCTGCAATAAGTTCTCGAAATTTTGAACATTGAGATCTATGCATTCCCTCGTCAGTTGTTAAAATTGGATCTTAGTCTGAAGTTCCGAACTTTGAGAAGTGATCTGACGTTCTGACTTTCGTCATAATTTTGTCACTTCCGCGCTTTGGGTTTTCCAATGGTTGCATTCGTGTGTACAAGACTGGAGAAATTCAGAAGAATCTATTCTTCTCGAGTAACTGTGAGTGTTCTTTCTTACACAGTCAGTGACAGTCGTACAGTCTTCCGGATATGAATGTTAACTATGGTTAGATATTTAAAGTTATTCACCTTCATTGATCATTCACCTCACAAAACAATGCAATTTAGCCCCGACGTGTAGTAGACGTGTACCACCTTGAAAATGAACGACGATCGACTAAAAATAAAAAACGTCGACTACTTCAATAGTCGACGGTTAGTCGACTAATCGAATAATCGCGACAGCCCTAGACACAAACAGACTTGAACCAAGGTCGAAATTGCAAAATATATTCACGTATCAAATGTGTTATATGTTTATAAAACAATACAAAATAATAATAAATCGACTACATATATAACTGTACATACTTGTGTTGTTGGTAGATTTTTTGACGGTCTCGGTAGTAGATGTGGTAAACGTACCTATTTGGATGGATCTCATGGTGGGTCTCATGCCACGTCATAGTCACATGACCTAGTGACAACATGTCATGGTAGCCCGCGTGAGTGGCCATCTTTTGACGTCATCCCCATAGTGACACGTGGTATCATTACACATGCACAGCGCGTGTTGTTAGAGTGAAACGTGTTTCCGACATCCATTTTGTTTACTGGAGGTCGCCATCTTGGTTTTAATGGTAGCACGTGGTTGCTATTTGACGAAATGGGAGCAATAGGACGATGGTTTGTTCGATTAAAATGGAGTAAATCTAATTACCCAAATACACTCCAAATCACAAAAAATACACACCCAAAATCACCGAAATCGGTTTGCATTTTCCCCTAGATACTCCCTTTTCCAATAATAAGCGCATTTCTTTGTATAACAGTAAATCTGATAAATCCTGGGTTACAATTACCACATACAACCCGACAACTATTATCTAGTTCGGATGCCTTCAGAATCCTCTACTTTTTTCACTGTTCTGGCTACTCTCACCCAGCATTCCCGGACCTGTACTACCATTGCTATGACTTCTGTCTGCTTTACCCTACACGATTGTTCCGGATACTAGGCCAGTAGCGTAGAAGAGCCTTCTAGTTTGAACAGTCTTAGTTTTGTGATGCTATTTTTTTTCTTCCCTGGCCCGTATTGACCAGTTCTAAACAATGGTATACTTCATTTTGTAGTTCTGAGGTACTCGTAGTGGACGGACCTTTAAAGTGGAACAGTTTCACATTCAAAACCTACTCTCTCTACCTACTATTACAGACGCTATTGAGTATTCTGACTACTCCAGCAGTTTAACTAGGCCTCTGGTGCCACCCCTTTACCTTCTAACGACCAGACTGATTTCCTTAATCGATCTTTACAGAATTAGCTCCCTTGTGTATAACGATGTCCTATATGATTGTTAAACCCGAAAGACAATTTCACAAGAACAGGTACTGATCGAATGGCTAGAATATACCACTGACTTATCCTTAGTCATCTTTACCTGTCCTGTGATCAAGTCATACTGTGGTCACCCAATTCTATAATCGTGTACCCACTTACAGCCTTCTGCGGCAACTACTGACTCCGGGCTTTACTACAGCCGATTGCTCGAACGTCTTGAATCTTATCAAGCAAATAAGCTATCGAGTAATTACTCGAACAGGTGACCCCGTGTACGACTCTTATTCTCATCTCAGAAAGAACCACAAACGTTTCTTGAAAAGGGATTGTCCTACTGGGATTACAAATGAGGGATATCTCTTGGAGGATATCTATTCGAGTGTAGTTATGGTTCATAGCACCTGATCGGCTTCTGGTTTCTAGACCACCTCACATTTATAGTAAAAGAACATTACTGCTGACTTATGCATATCCAGCATCATCTGTCCTATAATCAAGTTCACTCAGTTCTACAGTTTTCTACCACCCTTACAGCATTATACGATTACATTACTATAAGTCTGTGGGGGTGGTAGAAGAATATAGTATTGAGTAACTACAGTAGAACGTGATCATAGGACAGGATTTTCATTTATGCTTCGGACCGCAAAAGTATCGGCCTGTATTTTATCATGATCTTTTGCAAGTTAACACCATCATTTGATTAATTTTTGTAAACACATCACAGAGATCTTTCCAAAAATTAATTAGATGATAGAGTTCCGTGAGTGTTATATATTTATTAAACGTCGTCGCATGTATACGCCACCCTCAGTATTGTTGCAGTTAAGAAGGACTCGTCGGATTCGTTCCGGTTTCGAGTCATGGACAGTATATCCTGTCAATGCAATTGGAAAAACATCCCGATCAGCATTCAATAGTTAAACGACAATGACATGTCGAACCAGCTCCCAACACATCGCGATTTTGGTAGTGATTGATTGAGGAATGAGTTTAGTTTGCAGAGTTAGTCTACATCTTGACCTAAACCACAAGCTTCAAACAGTTAACCCACAAATGTACATTTATAAATTTCAGTTTTGTTTCTTTGTTTACTCATATGTTTACTTTTTCTTTAATTTATGTTCCAGTGGTGATGACCATCAGTGCACTCCAATGAAAAGGCTGCTCAAAAACCCAAACCGCCAATTTCTATCTCCGGAATACCCGCTGACTGATGAATTTAGGTTTTCACATTCGCGTAGTATTAAATATGGAGACTGACATAACCCAGTACCGACAGTCAGTGGGTATTTTCTACAACGTTCTTAATTCAATGAAGCAAGACCACATTCATCAAACTTATGCAACACCCCATCTTTAAATCCGTCCACTTATACTCCATCTCTCATCATCTATAATTGTTATTATGATGTTGATTGTTATTCTCTGTGGTGATGTCCATCCAAACCCCGGTCCAGCTCAAAGGGGTTCTGTCAGTACCGATCAAAATACAATTTCAATTCTAAACTATAATATCCGTAGCATCCGTCATAAACTGCATAAGCTAGTAGATGAGATCGATGACTTTGACATTATTTGCTTTACAGAAACTCACTTGGATAATGATTTCAATATTGGTAATATATTGATCCCAAACTATTCGGTTCCCATTATACATAACGGAAACCAGTACGGCGGAGGTATTGCGGCGTATTTTGCAGATCACATCGCCTTCAAACAAACTGAAGACTTATCGTTTGATGATGATATTCTCTGGTTTGAAGTGGGCAACAAACAGAAATTCATCCTTTGTGTCACACACAGATCGGAGAGGGAATCGAGTGAAAATTACTGGTCTAACTTGCAGGAAAAAATAGAATTAGCCTTGGAAATAAATCCATCAGTTGTTTTAACTGGTGATATAAACACTGACCTACTCGTGGAACGGAGAACGCTGCAGTCTCTTATAACACTATTCAATTTGAAGAATGTTATATCTGAGCCCACTCGAATAGGAAAAACATATCGAACCCTACTTGACCCTATAATTGTTAGTGACACAGTTACGATAGCTCACTTGGGCACGCTGGAATTAGGTTTATCCGACCATCTCGCAGTATACACTCATGTAGTCTGTGCACACCCTATTCAATCAACTGTCACCCGGGAGGTCTGAAATTACAAAAAAAAGGTGATTTTATAAAATTGAATAACCTTATAAACGAGACAGAATGGGGGAAACTAATTTGCAGCGAGGAGAACATTAATGACGCTCTGTCAAACTTTGTTTCTACTTTTTTGGAACTCGCAGAAAAATGTATTCCACATACAAAAGTTATAATTAGGAAGTCTGATAAGCCATGGTTTGATGGCGCTATTAGAAGTACTATTCGTCTTCGTGATCGACTGCGCAAATTAGCTCTGAATGAAAGGCAGTAACCCAAACACATGGGCGAAATATAAAACTACCCGAAACAAAGTTAACAATATGAAAACAATTGCCAAGGAACAATACTTAGAACAAATAGATACCTCAATATCAGAAAACAACGACCAAGGGCAATTTTGGCATATTGTTAAGATGTTTCAAAATAACTTTGCTTCCGATCTAAGAATACTGTTACGGTGTGGAATTATTAATGATATTGGTAACAGAAAGAAATCTGAGAATCAGCAACAAAACTATGAATTTAACTATTCTGAAATTTAATTAAAAAAAATTGATATAAAAAAAAAATGATACAAAGATCTTTTACACTAATTGGGTTACAGAAAATAAAAAAAACAATGGTACTTATCAATTATAGAATTAGTCCAAAGTACAGTTTGACAGAATCCAGTAATCCAGTGGTGAAGTATCTACTGAAGAAAGTTACCAGCTGGTAGATGTAGTATTAAATCCAAGAATGTCTCTCAGAAACAGTATCCCGTAGATTCGTAATAAAATTTTCACTTTGAAATTTCAGCAGTCTCCAATAAAATATAATAAAATTCTCCGCAAAATTCAAATGGAGTAAAAATCCAAGAAGTATTGGCGCCACAGGTAATTTCCAAATAATCCAGTAGAATCCTGGCTTTTCACAAAATAATATTATTCTGTTTCACAGAAAGTATAAATTCTCTTTTCCAAGACGAATAGATTCTCTTCAAAATTCTCTTTTGGAATCAATCTCCAAATTCACAAAGAAGCACTGCTTCTATAATAAATGCACTGTTCTGAAACAATAATATTCTCCAATGGAAATAACAGAAGTGAGTCTTTTTGAAAGGCTTTCTAAGAATGAGTTTTTTTAATTCTGTTGACAAACCTTTATATAGTAACCAGATAGAATGTCCCAGAAGAGGAAGTTTCTGCAATGTTCTATTAGTTTCTGGGGAATTCTGTTAAAGTTCAAGTAAACAAGGTCATTGACCTATTTAAATAATTAAACAATCAACAGCTATATGTACAATATATCAGTGTAACAAAGATGTAAACAAGGTCACTGAGTGCAAACGAGTTAGACCAGTCAGAAAATGCAGAAATAAAAAAAAAATCTTTCTCACATAATTATCAACTTAAGGATATATCAATCTCAATATAATATGGGGGCTATAACAAATACCGAAGTTGAAAACCGATTCAGGTAACACACTTTTTGAAACCGACTATGAAAAAGCTAATATTTTAAACGAGGCATTTATTCAAAATAGTATGTTGAACTCGAATAGCAAACAACTCCCCCCCCCCCCCCTCCTTCAAACGCAAATGTTCGCAATCATTTAGCAAAATTTCTTTCACTCAGGAAGACATTATTCAGATTATTAATTCTCTTAAAACTAACAAAAGCAGCAGTCACGATGGTATTGGACATAGAATGTTAAAGGAAACTAAATTTAGTGGAAGCAGATCTTTATTTCTTTATTCTAAATCACTGGAGTTGTCGGAATTTCCTCTGGAGTGGAAATGTGCTGATGTGATCCCTCTTTATAAAAAAGGTGATCGTCAAGACCCCCAAAATTATCGACCTATCTCTTTATTGTGTTGTGTAAAATAACGGAGCGGGTTGTTTGTAAGGAAGTCTATAAATATTTTAAAGACAACAATCTATTTTATGTATTACAGTCAGGCTTTCTTCCAAACAACAGCACCGTTTACCAATTATTAGAGATCTATCATAACTTTTGTGACGCAGTAGATAAAAACTTATATATATAATTTGATAGAGTGTGGCACGTAGGAATCATATATAAATTAAAACAGTACGGTATCTCGGGTCCTTTGCTCCGCTGGTTCCACAGCTATTTAAAAGACAGAAAACAGAGGGTAAAAATAAATGGTTACAATTCCAACTATAAGAAAATCAAGGCTGGAGTTCCACAGGGGTCGGTCCTAGGCCCGTTCCTGTTTCTTATATATATCAATGACATCGTCGACAAAATTGACTCAGTTACTCGCATGTTTGCCGATGACACGTGTCTGACAGAATCGTCCAATGACCCATGTAACGTCGAAGCAAAAATGAACGAGGGACTCCAAAAAGTAAACGAATGGGCTAACACATGGCTTGTTTCGTTTAATGCCAAAAAGACGAAAGCAATCCTATTCACACTTTAGAAAAATATCTCGTCATTAAATATTTTGTTTAATGGCGAAACAATTGATTTTTGTAATTCCCACGAACATTTGGGTTTAACCTTGGAGTCAAACCTGTCTTGGTCAGATCACAATGATAACATTTGTAAAAAGGCTTGCTCGAGATTGTCCCAACTAAGAAAACTGAAGTATACTTTTAACAGAAAAATTCTTGAAAAAATATATCATGCATTCATATTACCGATTTTGGAATATGGTAGTTCTGTGTGGAGCGGTGCTCCTCAGTATCAATTAAATCGTATTAAAGATATTCACTACGAGGCAGCCCGAATAGTGAGCGGGCTGACAAGATCTGTGCCACGGGATCGACTTTTGTTGGAAGTTGGTTGGAGTAGTCTGGAAAACAGGCACCATGTTCACAAAATGTGTAACTTGTACAGCATTGTCACTGAGAATGCTCCGAACTTCCTCCACGGACTTTTACCATCTCGTGTCGCCGACATATCCCAATACAATTTACGAAACGCATCTCATTTTGTCCCTTATTTCTGTAAAACGGAACTCTTCAAACGATCATTTTTCCCTTCGTGTATTGAAGTGTGGAACACCCTACCGGAGGTTGTTCGAAATAGTCGGTCGCTTGGGGAAATCAAAAAGTCCATCTCACCACCCTTGTGTAAGCCTCCAACTTATTTTTCAACCGGTATAAGGAAATACAATATTATTCACTCAAAATTACGAACTGGATGTAGTTACCTTGAAGGTGACAAGTTCCGCCACAACATCTCAGATTCTCCATTTTGCTTATGTAACGATGGCGTTGAGGATTCAGAACATTATTTCTTCCTGTGTTCTTTAAATTCTGATATTCGCTCTATCCTCATAGATGATTTGTCGAAACTCACGCCCTACTGGAATTCATTGAATTTAATTTTATATGGAAGCCCGTCATTACCCGAAAGCAGCAATGTATCAGTTTTCTTATCTGTCCCAAAATTTATTCGTGACTCGCATAGATTTGATGTACAGTTGCTGAATTAGCTGCTCCTCTCAGCAAGTCTGAGTGTCACAAGGTTATAAAGGTGATCTGACTTCCACTGTGGGTGTCCTCTCGCAGTGGGACCTGACAATCAATCTGTGTGATGACAACACGGCGGATGTTAGGTTAGTAAGGACGTGGAATGAACACGCAAAGATTAACTGGTCTCAACATGTTCTGTGAACGTTCCTTAGCGGCATTAAACTAAATTTAGAATTGAATAAATTGTGGGTGGGGAGGGGGTCATCATCACTGGAATTTCTGTTGTATACTGTTCTTTTTTTGTTGTTTGTCATCTTTGATTTCAATCTGCTTTTACCCGTCTCTCTCTCTCTCTCTCTCTCTCTCTCTCTCTCTCTTTCTCTCTCTCTCTTTTGAGTTAACTTCTTTTGTGTATAATGTTTACATATTGTTATATTTTGTTCTGCCTTTTGTAATCTATTAGTCTTTGTACAGGAGCGGAGGGTTTTCTAAGTGGTCAGCACTTGTCCTCCAATCCTGCTTTACATTGTTGAATGGCAAATAAAAATATGTTTAATCTAATCTCCCTCAGAAATGGTTAAACGAGCTCGATGTGGGGTTGTTGAAGGCTATGTGTTTGAACATTTTAGTTTTTTTTCGAAATTATTATCATTTTTTTTTCTTTTGAAAATGTCGTTTTCTATTCGAGTTTGGCAGAAGAAAAAAATATAATATACTAAAAGAATAGACATTTTTTATAAACCACGTTTCGCTTTTCTGACCGCATATACGCTTGAAATTGCTGCACTGAACCTTAGTATTCGTTTTGATGCAACGTTTTGGACATGTTTGGGGCTTCATAGATTTAAATTTTTCGAGAAATTAACGTAAAAACATCGGAATTCCTAAGTATTTTATATAAGTACTGACGTCATGTGAACATCCCCAGTCAGGTGTTTCATCGACCAGGCGAGAATCCAGATAATTTTTGCTTTATGCATGTTTTCAACATACAGATATCCCGTATCGACCGAGAAAGCCAAACAAATCTAAAGAAAAAAATTCCATACGTTTCAGGGGGGGGTCTTCCAAAAAATTCCGGACACAAGGCCGGGGTGCGTGGGTTGTCGGATGGGGGCCAAAACACCTTTTTTCCTGGAGTTGCCTGGTGGGTTTTTTCAAATTATTTTCACATAACAAGGCTATATTGTTGTTTAGTAGTCTAATAGGCACCTGTTTGTCAGGTGGGGTTAGTGAATAAGGCCCCACTAGGCTGATTAGGGGATTTGTTCTCTTTTTTGTAAATTAAATTAGATGCATAAAAGAATTGTGTACTCCAATTTGACTAAAAACAATCAGTGGAAATTTATGAATTTTAATTTGGGAATGGTTAACATAATTTTCATAGCTGAATCATCACGGCACAATTTGGATTTTACAATGAGTAGCAATGTGTTCAGCAGAACATCTAAAATAATGTAAAAAATTTACGGAAAATAATCTAAATGCCCTGTTTCTCTGAGTATAGCTCTTGTAACCTGAAACTAATGAAAATTCTCACTGTGCATCTTTGATATAAAACCCCACTTACTTAATTCAAGCTCATAGTGATAGTACCAGGGTTTTCACAGAGGGTTTGTCTGGCTATCTCGTGAAAATATGAAACAAAAGTTACAGTTAATATATGAATTGAAAACTGACTATGACTGAGCCAGAGTATATAGATGAGTAGCTGAGCATAATACTATGCAGCAAAAGAAGATTATTTTAATCCTCTATTTGATGTTCACAAAAATAGTCTAATTCTTACATTATATACTGTTATATGCAGAAATCAATGCTGACATTTTTTCGGAGACGGACCAGGACGGACAGTGAGATTTACAATAGTATTAGCCTAGGTGACAGATTTTCAGCTTTCCTACACTATCTACTATCTTTTGAGTAATGACAATTGGCTGAAACCTCAAGCCTAGATACTTAGCCTGTAGTCAGGTCATTAAAATTAAAACTTCTTCACTAAATTTAAACTGTTTCTTCAGTCTCGGAACTTAACACATGAATGATAATTATTGTGAGAACATTAAGGCCAGAACTTTCAGTTCAGCATTTGTAATCCATGCATTTCAATAATATGCCAGTATACACTACGCCATAGTGTATATAGGCATATTATTGAAAATGCATGAATTACAAATGCTTAACTGAAAGTTCTGTCATCAGGTATTAGATGCTGGTTGATGTGTACATAATTAGTTTAGACAGTAGATTAGGATTCAAATTAAGGCAAGGATTGACAACTGGAAGCTCAGTGCAATAATTTTTCATTACCCACTGTGGTGATACACTGAAAAAATATAGGTGGTGGGGTGGGTGTCCAAGTGGTCAGAGGAAAAAAATATTTTTTTGCACGGGGGTGGGTGGGTGGTGGTCAAAAGGTGGAAAAAAATATTTTAGGCCTTGTGTCCGGAATTTTTTGGAAGACCCCCCCCCCCCCCCCCCCCCCCCCCCCCCCGTACGTTTCACGCAAGTTATTCAGAGTTATTATGAATTTCCACTTCTTTCTAACGACCTCTCGGAAATCGTTTCAAAGGCATGTTGTAGTTACCAGTTCGCATTTTAGATCTGAAATGGTGACCTGCACTCAAGACTAAACACATTTCGATCACTGGTAGCTGGAGTTCACTACAACTGGAGAGAGACCAAAACACAAGGCGACTCAGGTTATTTCAAATCGCAGTTAGTCCACAATACTGTCGAAAAACAATAACGAAAGTACAAAGCGATTTGTATCCGACAGTCTCCAGTATTCTTCATTTGGAGCGAAAACAACAGTAAACGCAACTTAATTCAAATCGCAGTTCGTCTACAAAGTTGTAAATCGAGAGAACCACGTGTTATATATCGGGTCGTCCTAAACATCGACATCCCCCTAAATATTTATTTATTTATTGTGGTTTAACGATACTTTCGACTCAGGGTTACTTCCTGGCGAACATTTTTACGGGTGGAGGAAGTCAGAGAGAGTCACCCAACAACGACAAGCAACTCTTTGTCACCCCAATGTACTAACCCACTGCAAACAAGTGTACGGTTGACGTGCAGTACGCCTTAGTACACAGAGCCAGAGCCCCCCCCCCCCCCCCCCCGCCCCTCTTCAAGTAATAGACCAAAAAACTGAACCCCTTATTCAATTCAATTCAAGTCAATATTTTATTCCACAGCATACATATACAAAGGAAAGAAACAAGGTTACAAAAAAACAAAGGTAGATGTACAAATGTATACTGTGGGGAATGACATAGCCTTATGACTGTCTTCCTGTCATCCCCTAGACAATAAAAATAAAGACTAAACAGCAAAATGGCAAATGGCAAATGATGGACTTAAGTAAGGTAAATCTTGACAGCAGGTAGTACATTGGGTTTTTTTGTTAATATTGTATTGATATGTATTGATTATTAGTTCATTGTGGATCAAACTTCAGATGTTCTGACTCTGGTTATTAAGATCTGTGGATTGTGGATTAACCGTGTTTTAACCGGATTATTAACCGTATTTCCGAATCAATGAAGTAAATAAGCGTCCGTTGGTAAACCATTATAATAATCGCACGCTAAAGGAGTGAAGTAAATGATCATACGTGACAGTGCCAACCTGGTTATCTGCTTGCTGGGAGGAAAGAGAATATGATAACACCGAGAGTCGTAACTAGCCGAGGCAGTCGGGACATCTTGGGTTTGAACAGCTGATATTGGCGATATATGTATTCAGATATTGTTCAGTTCAGTAACTTCTTCGCAGAACACCAGTGGTTGATTTTTGATAATTCATTGTTTGCCATCTCCGTAAGGAGGTCAAGGTCGTTCCCAGATGCATGGGCTGATGTGTCATCCGCAAAGGATAAAATACGCATATCAGTTGATTCACTGATGTCATTGATATAGAGGACGAACAAAAGAGGACCAAGTACAGAGCCCTGGGACACACCTGTAGTGACATTGAGTAACTCCGACGATTCACTAGTGAATTGAACATATTGGAATCTCCCGGAGAGATAGTTCTGAAACCAAGAATTAGCTATACCTCTTATACCATAGTGTTTAAGTTTTCGAGCCAGTATTTCATGATCAATAGTGTCGAATGCTTTGGAAAAATCTAAAAAAATTGGATAGTGTGCAATCTTTAGTTGCTTTGTTATTCATTAAGGAAACGTGGTTGATAAGATGCATTATTGGGTGAAATGTTGAGTGTCCCCTTCTGAATCCAAACTGATAGTTATAAATAACGCCGTGTGCATCTAAGAAATGTGATAACCTTTTATGCATTAACTTCTCTAAGACTTTAGAAAAGGAAGGAAGAATATTATTGGACGATAATTGTGGAAAGACTGTTTATCCCCGGATTTAAAAATTGGCATTACTTTCGCGATTTTCATTTTTGATGGTACAATTCCAGTTGAAAAAGAGGTATTTATAATGTGAGTTAAAGGAACAATAATTTCATGTATACTGTCTTTTAATAGTTTCGGTGAGATGTTGTCCTGACCAGCAGATGTTTTCCTAGGACGACATTTTACGGCGGATATAACTTCATCATGGGTTGCAGGTGATACAAAAAAAAAGTCGGTGACGCTGTTGTTCAGGTAATCAGAGAATCGATGTGTGGGACTTGCCGTGTTGTTGGATACACGATTTCCAATATTGATAAAGCAGTTGTTGAATTTCTCAGCAATTTGGATGGGGGCAGTGTACTCCTCATTGTTTTCAATAAACGATGATGGTAGAGGGGGAAGAATATCTTACTTATTTATTGCCTTGCGGAGAATTTCCCAGGTTTTCTTGATTGATGTTTCCCCTATTTTCTAAAATCAGCTGGCTGTAATAGTTCTTTTTAAGTTTACGTTTAAGTTGATTGAAGATTTGGCAGTAGTTTTTGTATCTTGTGATATTGTCAATGGTCGGGGACTTGTATTTTTTTCAAGTAATTTGTGTTTGTTTCGGGAGGACTGTAGAAGACCGTAGGCCATCCATGGTACTCTATTACGTATTTTTTCGGGGTTTTTAATGTTATTAACGGAAAGGCTTGGCTAAAAGCCGTATTTAGAGTTTTTTTTTTGTTTTTTTTTTTTTTTTAATAATTTTTAATTTCAGCAGATATGTACAAAAATCGTTTTTTACAAAGTTTTTCTTTTTGACAAACAATATAATATATATATGAATAAATGTACATAAAATAATACACAATTTCAGGTTTCTCTGATGAGTTCTGGGCGTTTTGAGTAGATAATAGAAGTGTCTGAAAAGAGGGTGATGAACAGTGTGTACTGTCGTGACCAAAAGGTCTTAAAAATATAGGGGAATGATTTGACCTAAGAGGGGATATTAACGAGAACCATGGGTTCGACTAGACCCCCCCCCCCCCCCCCCCCCGTCTCATTTAGAGGAAGCTATACCAAGAGGTCTTGTAGTTGCATACATCTCTCTTGAATGCACTTTGCCTGTTTTGACGAATATTTATGAACGGACATTAATTCTAACGTACGGTATACCTTTATCTGCTCTAGGAAGCTTTTGAATACAGGTGTACACCCCCTCACCTTGCAAGAATAAATACATTTTTTGAAAAGTAGTACACACAGATTAGCGGCTGCTGACGGTGCTTCCTGGTTTGGGAAACCTAGAAGCACATATTGTGGAGTACGAGTGAAGGACAGAGCACAATTAATTATTCGCAATTTATCTTGAAGGTTCACGAGTATCGTCTTGGAATGACTGCATTCGAAAAACAGATGCAAAAGGGTTTCTTTTGCATTGCTGCAGAAGGTACATAGTTCCGTTTCAGACAGCTTACTTTTAAGCAGTTTGGAGTTGGTATAAATCGATCTGTGCAATATTTTGTATTGGAGGCTTTGAAGGTAGGGGTCACCACTAATAGTAAACGAATTCTTGTATATGGACTCCCAGTCTGTCGGTTGGAGGTCGATACCCAAGGACTCTTCCCACTTTTTCTGGGATTCGTAAGGTCTCGAAGCAGCTAACTTTAAAAAGATGGGGTAGAAAGTTTGGCACGTTTTCTTCGACATATTCAATAATTCAACGTATTCCTTTCTTATGGTTGGGATTTAGAGTTGTTAGAAATTTCTCACAGGCCTCGTTAACACTGTCCTCTTGGCATACATTGCTAAAATCAGATTCAGATAGTAGCTGTTTGAATAAATTAATAGTTCGTGTGTTAAAGATTCTCTTAGGCTGCTGTATATTGTCATTATGGTTGGTGCCCTTGAAATTTTCGGCGTAAAATGTAGCGAAATGATCGCTCACATCAGCAATGGTTATTCCAGACGTATGTAAATTGAATCTATTACAAAAAATATGGTCAATTATAGTTGCCGAATGACTTGTTATTCTCGTTGGTTTGGCTATCATCGGCGTGAAACCACAGCTGAATAGGGCTTCTAAATCTAAATATTGATCGGTTTGTTGGTGTTGGTGAAAATTGAGTAGATCTAAGTTGAAATCTCCCATTAGGTAGGTTGGTTTTCTCTCAGTATTGATTTGATCAAGTAGATTTGAATATTGAGCTAAGAACAAGTTCAGATCAGCTTTGGGAGCAGTATTCGGACGATAAATAATTCCTACAATAGATTTGTGTTTTCCATTGAGTTCTATGAATAGAGATTCAAACACATGAGGAATGAAAATGCTTAAGTCGTTCCTTATTTTGAATGGTATAGAATCTTTAATAAAGGCATCAACCCTATCCTACCATCATCACCGACAGGGCGAGAACTTATTTAAAGTTGAAGATCCCAATGAAATACATTTAAATGATTTAGGGACGTTTCAGCCCATGACTGATTGAAAATAAAACAATAAAACGTGGTTGCTATGTGACCTAAAACCTTCCTATGGGATAGGGGTATGTTGGAAGGGTATGTTCCTTTGTACAAAAGTAATTTCCAGATTCGTAGAATTACCACAAACAACCCGACAAATTGTACCATTTCGAATTATTTCAGAATTCTCTGCTTCTATCTATCTATGCTATAGTCTTTGTCTACCCGACTATGTTCGTTTGTCCTGGAGTATACTCCAGTAGAGTAGAAGAGCCTACTAACTGGAACAGCTTTGCTTATTATTGCTATATTTAGCTGTTCTGGTCTGTTCTTGTTAGTTCTAGCCCTATTGCGTGTACTCCTGTTGTTTCCTGTGTCTAGATCCTTTATATAGATTATAACTAACCAATCACATTGCTTGATTTCCAATAACCTATACTGAATCGTACATAGTTATCTCCCCTTATTTCAATGAAGTTGTATCCGATTCTCATCACCTCTATATCCAACGGCAATATCCCCGGGCACCCCAATTTCGGCACCCCCTTTTTGAAAAGCATATAACCTTCAGCACCCCTTTTTGTCATATGTGCTTATGTGAAAAGGCACAATGTGTCACAGTGTGCCCTAGCACATAGGCACATGCTTTATGTGCCGATATGTGCTTATGTGAAAAGGCACAATGTACCCTAGCACAGAGGCACATGCTTTATGTGCCGATATGTGCTTATGTGAAAAGTCACAATGTGCCACAATGGAGTATACTGGAGTATACTCCTATTCAATCGAACACACCCCCGGTACCCCCTTGGTACTATAGCACTACGTGCTACACCGATAAAATGGGGAATCCATAGTAAATAAAGTCAATTTCGGTGATTTGGGGTGGATTTTGGTGATTTGGAGGGATTGTCGGGTTGTTTGTGGTAATTCTACGAATCGGGAAGTTATTCTTCTACAAAGGAACACACCCCTGGTACCCCCTTGGTACTATAGCACTACGTGCTTCACCGATAAACTGGGGAAATAAAGTCGTTTTCGGTGATTTGGAGGGATTTTTGTGTTGTTTGTGGTAATTTTACAAATCGGGAATTCGCGGGAATATTAAATTAACAGGGACTTTGTGATTTTCTGTATTTTGAAGATTAAGATAAACTGAACATTTGTTTTATTATATGTTGCTTGAAAGAGGTTATGGGGTGTTGCTAAACAAGATATAATGGATTAAGTAAATGAGTCCATAAACAAGCGGAAATCAGTAATTGCCAGCAGGGTAATCTCTCGACACATTACAAGATTGTTACTCAGCTAACAGAAGTTTATTATATCACCTACACGAAATTAACAGTCCAAATCTGTACTGAAGATATGGTTTGTGGTTTGGTGTTCAATTGATAGGCTTATTCAATCAACAGATTTCCACTTTGGTGAACTACACTGTATTATTTCCACTACTAAGAGCCGGTGTATGAGGAAGTAGCAACAATGTTGATGGTCGGTAGTAGTGGTTGTGGCAGTGACTGACAGAAAGGGTAAGAGAAATTTTGAGTGGTATCACTGTATTGGTCGGGGAGGGGGGCAACTAGTAGTGCTTTGGCCTAAGAAGATGTGTACTACGATCCTCGCTGTAGTGCACCTGGTGCTGATGAGGAACGGCAGCTATGCAATAAGCTTATAGGTGGAGTTACAGTGGTGTAGGGTGGTGATAGGAGGTGTATCAGTAATTCTGACAGATCAGTGGTGTGGGTGGTGTGGTGGTGGGAGGTGTATCGGTAATTCTGACAAATGAGTGGTGTAAGTGGTGGTGGGAGGTGTATCAGTAATTCTGACAGATCAGTGATGTAGGTGATGGTGGGAGGTGTATCTGTAATTCTGGCAGATCAGTGGTGTAAGTGGTGGTGGGAGGTGTATCAGTAATTCTGACAAATCAGTGGTGTAGGTGGTGGTGGGAAGTGTACCCATAATTCTGACAAATCAGTGGTGTAGGTGGTGGTGGGAGGTGTACCCCGTAATTCTGACAGATCAGTGGTGTAGGTTCTGGTGGGAGGCGTATCAGTAATTCTGACAGATCAGTGGTGTAGGTTCTGGTGGGAGGCGTATCAGTAATTCTGACAGAATACTGCAGTAGCTGAGAAAATAATTTTGAGTAGACGACAGTGGTGATAGTAGCAGAAGTAGTAGCGATTGATTCAAAGAGCACAGATGTTCGTTGTAGGTGATAAAAATGGTATCATTGATAGAGTGAGAGGAGATAAGCATCCAAAAAGAAAGAAAAAAAAGATGACCGTCCATTTCTTTCAAAAATTAAGGTGGGGCTGATACTCGCTACATTCTATGTCTTAGTGAATGTTCATGTTAAGAAAGAGAGAGAGAGAGAGAGAGAAGGGGACAATAGAGAGCAAGTTAGCCCCTTTCAATCATTTTGGTGGTGTTTGCGGTGACAAAGGAGTAAAGACACGTAACAATCAGCTTTGGAAAGACATCCGTCTGTTACATGGTATCGTTGCTTGCAAGTGAGGAGTTTGTGACATTTTTATCGCGGAAGAGACATTTTTCTGTCACACTGATGGACGCCATGGTATCTTTGATTGTATGTGATGAGGTTATGCCTGTTTATCGCAGGAGAGACATGTGTCTGTTACTCTGTTGGACACCATGGTAGCTTTGCTTATAGGCGAGGAGGTTATGCCTCTCTATCGCGGGAGATACATTTGTCTGTTACTCTGATGGACGCCATGTTATATTTGCTTGCAGGCGAGGAGGTTATGATTGATTATCGCGGGAGAGTATCTCAAAGACGAGGCTCCCAGTGTTCTCGTCCCCCACATGCGGTTTTGAGTTTCCCACAATTCGCGATAGCCAATCTGTCTTTGAAGGAACACATGTGTCTTGTACTTCTTGCCTTCTTTATGGGATCGGTGACATTAATCATATTAGGTCTTTGGCGTGGCCAGATCGGTTTGGACTGACAGAAAACGCAAGGTCGGATAGGCAACTTCCATATCCTCGCCTCTTCAATACCGCTTTGACTACCGGCCTCATCGGTGAAGAGGCCCGGCTCCTCAGCGTGAGCGGCGCTGTTGTAGGGAATGAATTAATATAGTTGTCAGCTTTTCCTCCTGTTTCTCGATCTCAGTCTGTCTCCGTTCGAGACAGGCCTCAATTCCCATGACGTCCTTGCGTGTAATTGATGAGCTCTTCCCCTTTCTCTTTATCTGCTTTCAGGACCGAGGAAATAAATTTCGGGCGAGGGTTTAATTCTGTGATGGGCCCCCTTTCGAAACTATCGGGATACTTATGCAGATTCATGAGGCATGGGTGATGTGTAGAGGAATCAATGTAAAAGTTCATTGATCTACAATCGTAAGCTAGGACTACTTCGCTGTGATTACTGATAGAACCGCGAAGTTCCATCTGCCCGTGGTATTTTGTTGTTCCTTTCCAGACGATATTAAAACGCAGGTCTCGGATTGGTTTTAGCTTGGTAACCTCACGAACCGTGTCAAGCATTAAATAACTTTAACGTAACGAAAACGGGATTCTAGTTATATAAGATTTATTACAAATAAATTGCGACTAACCGTGGTTATCTCTGGCATATAATGCAAAATCACAAAGTTCATACCTTATAGCAACAGAGGCGGCATCCATCTTACTTCTTGTATGTAGGTATCTTGTAGTTGATGAGCCAGGAGACCACATGTCTCAACACCCAGAAAGTGATGCTTATATACACCAGCTTTCTGATGCAAGACTTAATCACGCGACTACCAGTCAGCGGACAAGTTAGGGGAAGGCCTCTGACGTAGCCGTCGCCATTGTTTGACTCTTGTACTGCCATATAGAGTGTCGATCAGTCTGCATGCAGTCTATGGGTTCCTACATCTATAGACGCATTCTGCCGGGCTTCTGTTCCCCGACAGAGATACGTGATAGAATTCATGTTTCTGTCGATCAGTCTGCATGCAGTCTATGGGATCCTACATCTATAGACGCATTCTGCCGGGCTTCTGTTCCCCGACAGAGATACGTGATAGAATTCATGTTTCTGTCGATTAGTCTGCATGCAGTCTATGGGTTCCTACATCTATAGACGCATTCTGCCGGGCTTCTGTTCCCCGACAGAGATACGTGATAGAATTCATGTTTCTGTCGATCAAGCTGCATGCAGTCTATGGGTTCCTACATCTATAGACGCATTCTGCCGGGCTTCTGTTCCCGACAGAGATACGCGATAGAATTCATGTTTCTGTCGATCAGTCTGCATGCAGCCTATGGGTTCCTACATCTATAGACGCATTCTGCCGGGCTTCTGTTCCCCGACAGAGATACGTGATAAAATTCATGTTTCTGTCGATCAGTCTGCATGCAGTCTATGGATTCCTACATCTATAGACGCATTCTGCCGGGCTTCTGTTCCCCGACAGAGATACGTGATAGAATTCATGTTTCTGTCGATCAATCTGCATGCAGTCCATGGGTTCCTACATCTATAGACGCATTCTGCCGGGCTTCTGTTCCCCGACAGAGATACGTGATAGAATTCATGTTTCTGTTGATCAGTCTGCATGCAGTCTATGGGTTCCTACGTCTATAGACGCATCCTGCCGGGCTTCTGTTCCCCGCCAGAGTTACGTGATAGAATTCATGTTTCTGTCGATCAGTCTGCATGCAGTCTATGGGTTCCTACATCTATAGACGCATTCTGCCGGGCTTCTGTTCCCCGACAGAGATACGTGATAGAATTCATGTTTCTGTCGATCAGTCTGCATGCAGTCTATGGGTTCCTACATCTATAGAAGCATTCTGCCGGGCTTCTGTTCCCCGACTGAGATACGTGATAGAATTCATGTTTCTGTCGATCAGTCTGCATGCAGTCTATGGGTTCCTACATCTATAGACGCATTCTGCCGGGCTTCTGTTCCCCGACAGAGATACGTGATAGAATTCATGTTTCTGTCGATCAGTCTGCATGCAGTCTATGGGTTCCTACATCTACAGATGCATTCTGCCGGGCTTCTGTTCCCCGACAGAGATACGTGATAGAATTCATGTTTCTGTCGATCAGTCTGCATGCAGTCTATGGGTTCCTACATCTATAGACGCATTCTGCCGGGCTTCTGTTCCCCGACAGAGATACGTGATAGAATTCATGTTTCTGTCGATCAGTCTGCATGCAGTCTATGGGTTCCTACATCTATAGACGTATTCTGCCGGGCTTCTGTTCCCCGACAGAGATACGTGATAGAATTCATGTTTCTGTCGATCAGTCTGCATGCAGTCTATGGGTTCCTACATCTACAGACGCATTCTGCCGGGCTTCTGTTCCCCGACAGAGATACGTGATAGAATTCATGTTTCTGTCGATCAGTCTGCATGCAGTCTATGGGTTCCTACGTCTATAGACGTATTCTGCCGGGCTTCTGTTCCCCGACAGAGATACGTGATGGAATTCATGTTTCTGTCGATCAGTCTGCATGCAGTCTATGGGTTCCTACATCTATAGACACATTCTGCCGGGCTTCTGTTCCCCGACAGAGATACGTGATAGAATTCATGTTTCTGTCGATCAGTCTGCATGCAGTCTATGGGTTCCTACATCTATAGACGTATTCTGCCGGGCTTCTGTTCCCCGACAGAGATATGTGATAGAATTCATGTTTCTGTCGATGAGTCTGCATGCAGTCTATGGGTTCCTACATCTATAGATGCATTCTGCCGGGCTTCTGTTCCCCGACAGAGATACGTGATAGAATTCATGTTTCTGTCGATCAGTCTGCATGCAGTCTATGGGTTCCTACATCTATAGACGCATTCTGCCGGGATTCTGTTCCCCGACAGAGATACGTGATAGAATTCATGTTTTTGTCGATCAGTCTGCATGCAGTCTATGGGTTCCTACATCTATAGACGCATTCTGCCGGGCTTCTGTTCCCCGACAGAGATACGTGATAGAATTCATGTTTCTGTCGATCAGTCTGCATGCAGTCTATGGGTTCCTACATCTATAGACACATTCTGCTGGGCTTCTGTTCCCCGACAGAGATACGTGATAGAATTCTTGTTTCTGTCGATCAGTCTGCATGCAGTCTATGGGTTCCTACATCAATAGATGCATTCTGCCGGGCTTCTGTTCCCCGACAGAGATACGTGATAGAATTCATGTTTCTGTTGATCAGTCTGCATGCAGTCTATGGGTTCCTAAATCTATAGACGTATTCTGCCGGCTTCTGTTCCCCGACAGATATACGTGATAGAATTCATGTTTCTGTCGATCAGTCTGCATGCAGTCTATGAGTTCCTACATCTATAGACGCATTCTGTCGGGCTTCTGTTCCCCGACAGAGATACGTGATAGAATTCATGTTTCTGTCGATCTGTCTGCATGCAGTCTATGGGTTCCTACATCTATAGACACATTCTGCCGGGCTTCTGTTCCCCGACAGAGAAACGTGATAGAATTCATGTTTCTGTCGATCAGTCTGCATACAGTCTATGGGTTCCTACGTCTATAGACGTATTCTGCTGGGCTTCTGTTCCCCGACAGAGTTACATGATAGAATTCATGTTTCTGTCGATCAGTCTGCATGCAGTCTATGGGTTCCTACATCTATAGACGCATTCTGTCAGGCTTCTGTTCCCCGACAGAGATACGTGATAGAATTCATGTTTCTGTCGATCAGTCTGCATGCAGTCTATGGGTTCCTACATCTATAGACGGATTCTGCCGGGCTTCTTTTCCCCGACAGAGATACGTGATAGAATTCATGTTTCTGTCGATCAGTCTGCATGCAGTCTATGGGTTCCTACAGCTATAGACGCATTCTGCCGGGCTTCTGTTCCCCGACAGAGATACGTGATAGAATTCATGTTTCTGTCGATCAGTCTGCATGCAGTCTATGGGTTCCTACATCTATAGACGTATTCTGCCGGGCTCCTGTTCCCCGACAGAGATACGTGATAGAATTCATGTTTCTGTCGATCAGTCTGCATGCAGTCTATGGGTTCCTACATCTATAGACGCATTCTGCAGGGCTTCTGTTCCCCGACAGAGATACGCGATAGAATTCATGTTTCTGTCGATCAGTCTGCATGCAGTCTATGGGTTCCTACATCTATAGACGCATTCTGTCGGGCTTCTGTTCCCCGACAGAGATACGTGATAGAATTCATGTTTCTGTCGATCAGTCTGCATGCAGTCTATGGGTTCCTACATCTATAGACGCATTCTGCTGGGCTTCTGTTCCCCGACAGAGATATGTGATAGAATTCTTGTTTCTGTCGATCAGTCTGCATGCAGTCTATGGGTTCCTACATCAATAGATGCATTCTGCCGGGCTTCTGTTCCCCGACAGAGATACGTGATAGAATTCATGTTTCTGTCGATCAGTCTGCATGCAGTCTATGGGTTCCTAAATCTATAGACGTATTCTGCCGGCTTCTGTTCCCCGACAGATATACGTGATAGAATTCATGTTTCTGTCGATCAGTCTGCATGCAGTCTATGAGTTCCTACATCTATAGACGCATTCTGTCGGGCTTCTGTTCCCCGACAGAGATACGTGATAGAATTCATGTTTCTGTCGATCTGTCTGCATGCAGTCTATGGGTTCCTACATCTATAGACACATTCTGCCGGGCTTCTGTTCCCCGACAGAGATACGTGATAGAATTCATGTTTCTGTCGATAAGTCTGCATACAGTCTATGGGTTCCTACGTCTATAGACGTATTCTGCTGGGCTTCTGTTCCCCGACAGAGTTACGTGATAGAATTCATGTTTCTGTCGATCAGTCTGCATGCAGTCTATGGGTTCCTACATCTATAGACGCATTCTGTCAGGCTTCTGTTCCCCGACAGAGATACGTGATAGAATTCATGTTTCTGTCGATCAGTCTGCATGCAGTCTATGGGTTCCTACATCTATAGACGGATTCTGCCGGGCTTCTTTTCCCCGACAGAGATACGTGATAGAATTCATGTTTCTGTCGATCAGTCTGCATGCAGTCTATGGGTTCCTACAGCTATAGACGCATTCTGCCGGGCTTCTGTTGCCCGACAGAGATACATGATAGAATTCATGTTTCTGTCGATCAGTCTGCATGCAGTCTATGGGTTCCTACATCTATAGACGTATTCTGCCGGGCTTCTGTTCCCCGACAGAGATACGTGATATAATTCATGTTTCTGTCGATCAGTCTGCATGCAGTCTATGGGTTCCTACATCTATAGACGCATTCTGCAGGGCTTCTGTTCCCCGACAGAGATACGCGATAGAATTCATGTTTCTGTCGATCAGTCTGCATGCAGTCTATGGGTTCCTACATCTATAGATGTATTCTGCCGGGCTTCTGTTCCCCGACAGAGATACGTGATAGAATTCATGTTTCTGTCGATCAGTCGGCATGCAGTCTATGGGTTCCTACATCTATAGACGCATTCTGCCGGGCTTCTGTTCCCCGACAGAGATACGTGATAGAATTCATGTTTCTGTCGATCAGTCTGCATGCAGTCTATGGGTTCCTACATCTATAGACGTATTCTGTCGGGCTTCTGTTCCCCGACAGAGATACGTGATACAATTCATGTTTCTGTCGATCAGTCTGCATGCAGTCTATGGGTTCCTACATCTATAGACATATTCTGCCGGGCTTCTGTTCCCCGACAGAGATACGTGATAGAATTCATGTTTCTGTTGATCAGTCTGCATGCAGTCTATGGGTTCCTACATCTATAGACGCATTCTGCCGGGCTTCTGTTCCCCGACAGAGATACGTGATAGAATTCATGTTTCTGTCGATCAGTCTGCATGCAGTCTATGGGTTCCTACATCTATAGACGCATTCTGCCGGGCTTCTGTTCCCCGACAGAGATACGTGATAGAATTCATGTTTCTGTCGATCAGTCTGCATGCAGTCTATGGGTTCCTACATCTATAGACGCATTCTGCCGGGTTTCTGTTCCCCGACAGAGATACGTGATAGAATTCATGTTTCTGTCGATCAGTCTGCATGCAGTCGATGGGTTCCTAAATCTATAGACGCATTCTGCTGGGCATCTGTTCCCCGACAGAGATACGTGATAGAATTCTTGTTTCTGTCGATCAGTCTGCATGCAGTCTATGGGTTCCTACATCAATAGACGCATTCTGCTAGGCTTCTGTTCCCCGACAGAGATACGTGATAGAATTCATGTTTCTGTCGATCAGTCTGCATGCAGTCTATGGGTTCCTAAATCTATAGACGTATTCTGCCGGGCTTCTGTTCCCCGACAGATATACGTGATAGAATTCATGTTTCTGTCGATCAGTCTGCATGCAGAATAATTAGCTGTCTTCACATTCTATAATGAGAGAGGCATATAGTCAGGACATTCAAAATGACAAGCCTTCCTGAAAGCGTTCCTGGTGTTTTCAGATAAGAAAGGCTAATTCGCCACCACCCCCCTCCCCCCTTCTAAAGTTAGGCGTACCGCCACAGCCTGTAAATTTGTATTCAAAGGTACAGATCTGTGAATGATATCGTCTCTAACTAAAACAGATGTTCCACGAATATGAAGGTCATTACCATCTGCCCAGGCATTATACGAAGTATAATGCTTAAAAGCTCAATGATCCTGAACCTCGGGTTTCTTTAAAAAAGTTTCCTGCAGGCAAAAAGCTGCAGGTTTATATTTTTGGCTTAAAAGGCCCAGTTCATTAAAATTTGCTCTAAAACCTCGACAATTCCACTGTATAAAACTCTCTTTGAGTGTATTATCCATGTTTGAGTGGTGATTTTGAAGGTGGACGTATGGGCGAAATTGCCCCAGTGTTTCTTTTTGGTGATGTTTTACGTGGGGACTTACTACCCTGTGAACTATTTTGGCGAACTTTGGAAGAAAACGTGTCTGCATGCAGTCTATGGGTTCCTACATCTATAGACGCATTCTGCCGGGCTTCTGTTCCCCGATAGAGATACGTGATAGAATTCATGTTTCTGTCGATCAGTC
Source organism: Pictodentalium vernedei (assembly GCA_031216915.1). Classification (NCBI taxonomy): domain Eukaryota; kingdom Metazoa; phylum Mollusca; class Scaphopoda; order Dentaliida; family Dentaliidae; genus Pictodentalium; species Pictodentalium vernedei. The sequence continues at coordinate 2,078,397 of CM062288.1, read as the reverse complement.
TGCATGCAGTCTATGGGTTCCTACATCTATAGACGCATTATGTCGGGCTTCTGTTCCCCGACAGAGATACGTGATAGAATTCATGTTTCTGTCGATCAGTATGCATGCAGTCTATGGGTTCCTACTTCTATAGACGCATTCTGCCGGGCTTCTGTTCCCTGACAGAGATACGTGATAGAATTCATGTTTCTGTCGATCAGTCTGCATGCAGTCTATGGGTTCCTACATCTATTGATGTATTCTGCCGGGCTTCTGTTCCCCGACAGAGATACGTGATAGAATTCATGTTTCTGTCGATCAGTCTGCATGCAGTCTATGGGTTCCTACATCTATAGACGCATTCTGCCGGGCTTCTGTTCCCCGACAGAGATACGTGATAGAATTCATGTTTCTGTCGATCAGTCTGCATGCAGTCTATGGGTTCCTACATCTATAGACGCATTCTGCCGGGCTTCTGTTCCCCGACAGAGATACGTATTAGAATGCATGTTTCTGTCGATCAGTCTGCATGCAATCTATGGGTTCCTACATCTATAGACGTATTCTGTCGGGCTTCTGTTCCCCGACAGAGATACGTGATAGAATTCATGTTTCTGTCGATCAGTCTGCATGCAGTCTATGGGTTCCTACATCTATAGACGTATTCTGCCGGCTTCTGTTCCCCGACAGAGATACGTGATAGAATTCATGTTTCTGTTGATCAGTCTGCATGCAGTCTATGGGTTCCTACATCTGTAGACGCATTCTGCCGGGCTTCTGTTCCCCGACAGAGATACGTGATAGAATTCATGTTTCTGTCGATCAGTCTGCATGCAGTCTATGGGTTCCTACATCTATAGACGCATTCTGCCGGGCTTCTGTTCCCCGACAGAGATATGTGATAGAATTCATGTTTCTGTCGATCAGTCTGCATGCAGTCTATGGGTTCCTACATCTATAGACGCATTCTGCTGGGCATCTGTTCCCCGACAGAGATACGTGATAGAATTCTTGTTTCTGTCGATCAGTCTGCATGCAGTCTATGGGTTCCTACATCAATAGACGCATTCTGCCAGGCTTCTGTTCCCCGACAGAGATACGTGATAGAATTCATGTTTCTGTCGATCAGTCTGCATGCAGTCAATGGGTTCCTAAATCTATAGACGTATTCTGCCGGGCTTCTGTTCCCCGACAGATATACGTGATAGAATTCATGTTTCTGTCGATCAGTCTGCATGCAGTCTATGAGTTCCTACATCTATAGACGCATTCTGTCGGGCTTCTGTTCCCCGACAGAGATACGTGATAGAATTCATGTTTCTGTCGATCAGTCTGCATGCAGTCTATGGGTTCCTACATCTATAGACACATTCTGCCGGGCTTCTGTTCCCCGACAGAGATACATGATAGAATTCATGTTTCTGTCGATCAGTCTGCATAGAGTCTATGGGTTCCTACGTCTATAGACGTATTCTGCTGGGCTTCTGTTCCCCGACAGAGTTACGTGATAGAATTCATGTTTCTGTCGATCAGTCTGCATGCAGTCTATGGGTTCCTACATCTATAGACGCATTCTGTCGGGCTTCTGTTCCCCGACAGAGATACGTGATATAATTCATGTTTCTGTCGATCAGTCTGCATGCAGTCTATGGGTTCCTACATCTATAGACGCATTCTGCCGGGCTTCTGTTCCCTGACAGAGATACGTGATAGAATTCATGTTTCTGTCGATCAGTCTGCATGCAGTCTATGGGTTCCTACATCTATAGATGTATTCTGCCGGGCTTCTGTTCCCCGACAGAGATACGTGATAGAATTCATGTTTCTGTCGATCAGTCTGCATGCAGTCTATGGGTTCCTACATCTATAGACGCATTCTGCCGGGCTTCTGTTCCCCGACAGAGATACGTGATAGAATTCATGTTTCTGTCGATCAGTCCGCATGCAGTCTATGGGTTCCTACATCTATAGACGCATTCTGTCGGGCTTCTGTTCCCCGACAGAGATACGTGATATAATTCATGTTTCTGTTGATCAGTCTGCATGCAGTCTATGGGTTCCTACATCTATAGACGCATTCTGCCGGGATTCTGTTCCCCGACAGAGATACGTGATAGAATTCATGTTTCTGTCGATCAGTCTGCATGCAGTCTATGGGTTCCTACATCTATAGACGCATTCTGCCGGGCTTCTGTTCCCCGACAGAGATACGTGATAGAATTCATGTTTCTGTCGATCAGTCTGCATGCAGTCTATGGGTTCCTACATCTATAGACGCATTCTGCCGGGCTTCTGTTCCCCGATAGAGATACGTGATAGAATTCATGTTTCTGTCGATCAGTCTGCATGCAGTCTATGGGTTCCTACATCTATAGACGCATTATGTCGGGCTTCTGTTCCCCGACAGAGATACGTGATAGAATTCATGTTTCTGTCGATTAGTCTGCATGCAGTCTATGGGTTCCTACATCTATAGACGCATTCTGCCGGGATTCTGTTCCCCGACAGAGATACGTGATAGAATTCATGTTTCTGTCGATCAGTCTGCATGCAGTCTATGGGTTTCTACATCTATAGACGTATTCTGTCGGGCTTCTGTTCCCCGACAGAGATACGTGATGGAATTCATGTTTCTGTCGATCAGTCTGCATGCAGTCTATGGGTTCCTACATCTATAGACGTATTCTGCCGGGCTTCTGTTCCCCGACAGAGATACGTGATAGAATTCCTGTTTCTGTCGATCAGTCTGCATGCAGTCTATGGGTTCCTACATCTATAGACGCATTCTGCCGGGCTTCTGTTCCCCGACAGAGATACGTGATAGAATTCATGTTTCTGCAACGTCAGCACCATGTGATGCCCATGGGTGTTCTGGCTTTGTGATTTATGGGTTGCTGACAGCTATGACAGCTCAAATATTACCAAGTTGGAGAATTCTTCCATCATTAAATCTATCAACAAGGCTTCCACTGTGTCCGAATCAAAGTACTTCTGTACTTTGTCTATTAGGTTTATACTTTTTTTTTTTGTAATTACAACTTTAGGGAAAAATGTCAATATACTGAGTCCGATTCAATCAAATAGAAACTGTCTACTTACTCTTATAACCTTATAAAATATCGAAAAGCTGTATTTCATCTCCCGAGCTAGATTAACTTCTGTGGGGTAGCTTCGCAACAAATGACAGGGGTGCCCCCCCTCCCTCCACCAAGAAAAGTTATTAAATGGAGGTGGCTTTGGTGATGAAAAATTACATTATAGTTTGGTCGTCAAAATGACGTTTTTTAGCAGCATGTTTTAAGTTTAAAAGTTCATCAGTGAGTATCCAGTACCCTAAAGTTATAGATTTTAACTGCGCAGTTCATGAAGGGACAACACCGAGTCTGGTGTATATGTATATAGATAACAGTCTATTAACAGATAGGGCATCTCTACGGGGCACCCCATTCCTTCTTTACTTGAGTGGCAAATGGCATTCCAATACGACGGGGCAACTTATCTTGCTGATTTTCGCTCGATGATCGAGGGACCCACTGGCTTGGCACAGGAGTCAGACCTTTGTGGAACCCAAGCCTGACCTAAGAATCCAGTGCCAAGCCCGGGCCCCCAAAGTTACTGGCCCCTGGGTTACTACCCTGGTCCTCCACCATCTCCTCGTCCCTGCCAGCTTTACGGATTTCGACTTATTCGGGTGGGCACTGAGTGCGAATAGTTGTTCTCTCACAACATGTATTACCCCTATCCATAGGAGACAGTTGTTGAGCTCTCTCGGTGTCTACTGGTAGGTGTGCACTACCATATCTAACCTAGATAATCAAAGTAATTGCTGTAATAGCTTTCAAACCTAGTAGTATTTTGACAGAATATAATGAGATAATAATTAGCTGTCTTCACATTCTATAATGAGAGAGGCATATAGTCAGGACATTCAAAATGACAAGCCTTCCTGAAAGCGTTCCTGGTGTTTTCAGATAAGAAAGGCTAATTCGCCACCACCCCCCTCCCCCCTTCTAAAGTTAGGCGTACCGCCACAGCCTGTAAATTTGTATTCAAAGGTACAGATCTGTGAATGATATCGTCTCTAACTAAAACAGATGTTCCACGAATATGAAGGTCATTACCATCTGCCCAGGCATTATACGAAGTATAATGCTTAAAAGCTCAATGATCCTGAGCCTCGGGTTTCTTTAAAAGAGTTTCCTGCAGGCAAAAAGCTGCAGGTTTATATTTTTGGCTTAAAAGGCCCAGTTCATTAAAATTTGCTCTAAAACCTCGACAATTCCACTGTATAAAACTCTCTTTGAGTGTATTATCCATGTTTGAGTGGTGATTTTGAAGGTGGACGTATGGGCGAAATTGCCCCAGTGTTTCTTTTTGGTGATGTTTTACCTGGGGACTTACTACCCTGTGAACTATTTTGGTGTACTTTGGAAGAAAACGTGTCGTCAGTGCACTCATCGACAGACATGTCTTCAATGCCGTCAAACATGTTGCTCGTGACAACATTTTGAAGGCGTTTAGGTAGTCTATCAGGCTCCTGTTTCTGTTTCTCCTTTTTCTTTGTGTCTTTTGCTTGTTGTCGTCTCTGACTCTGACTCAGATTTTGTTGGGATCTTTGTTGTACGTCTGTTTTCGATTTGTTTGACTTATCATTATTTTCCCCTTTTGTGTTTTGTTGTGTTTTACGTTCCAATTGATGCATGTCTTTTGTTTGGTCTGGGTTTTGTCTGGCGTTTGGGATTTTCTCAGTTGTTTGTGTAGTTGTATTTGTTTGTGTGGATGATGGTTCTGTCTGGTCCATTGTGAAGGATTTCACTAAGGATGGGATTGTTCCTGTGAACCACGTGTATTCAGTTTGGCATTCTGCTGACTTTGTTGGTAATTTTTGTGATACTTTTGTAGCATATGACGGAGAAGAAGTATTCATACCAGGCATTGATGCTACAATTTCTCTTGCCTCTTTGAAACTAATTTGCTTTTCGCATTTTATTTTTTGTATTTGCTTCTCTTTTTTCCAAATGGGGCAGTCCTTCGAAGCCGCTACATAGTTACCCTGGCAGTTGCAACATCTAACGGCATTTGTACAAGGGTCTTGGTGTTCTTGACCACATTAGAAGCAAATAGTTTTCCCCCTACAATTGTTTTGTCCGTGACCAAACTTCTGGCATTTGAAACATCGAAGTGGATTTGGGATATACAAATCCACTTTGATGTTCATGAAACCAACTTTTATAGATTTAGGCGGCTGAGAGGAATCAACTGTAAGAATATATGTGTTTGTTTGTATTGTGGACCCATCTTTTTTAATTTCAATTCTTTTAACGTCGTTGACACCTTGTGATTCAAGTTCTTTCCTGATTTCGAGTACATCCATGCCCGCTAACTCCCTTGTTCTAACCACACCCTTGCTGATATTCAGGGTTCTGTGTGGGAACGTATTCACATCCATATCTGCCAATCTATGAGTGTTTAGTAAATGTTTAGCTTGTATTCCTTTCTGACATTCTACAAGTAATGCACCGGACCTAAGTTTTTTAACATTTTTAACGGTGCCAGCGATTCCCTTGATAGCCTTCTCCAATGCAAAGGGATTAATGTTGGAGGCCTTTTTGCTCTCGTCAGCCGCGTAAATGATAATAAATTTTGGCCAGTTGTTGGAATTTGAAATGTTCTGATCTGAGTCAGAATCAGAGTCAATAGAAAAATCTCGACCACGTTTCTGTTTTTTGTTTTGTGTGTAATCCATGTTTTTTTAGTCGTTCATTGCTCCGGCTCCCACCCACCACGGAGTCCAACAAGGGGTAGGGTTACTGCTATGCAGTGAACCCATCGGGTTACCGGTATTCCCACATACCTGGTATGGAGCAATATACTCAGCCAGTGTTGATACCGAAGTATGCCACTGGCTGATTGGCCTGTGTGTGGAAGTGCCATGTCTTCAGATGGCGACCATCCAACCAATCACTTTATAAAACACCGTAATGAAGGTCACCACGTGAAACTGAAACAAAGAGTGCAGCAAAACTAAGTATTTGATTAAAATATGTGTTTAAAACAGTACACAATGGCAATTATGATAAATGATTAAACGAAATGACTGATTGAATGACCACCAAATGCCCCCCGACGTGACACCCAGTACTTTTTGGGGTGGGGGCTCCCGATTGGCCAGAACGGACCATCCGACCATCCTTCTACTCCCGAAATTGGGGCCAAAGCAGTGTGTTGGACATTATCTGAAAAAATGGAGACCAGGGCCAAACAGAGTTTACGACCTGATCTCCATCCTTGGAGACTGCCCTAACCGGGGCCACGAATCCTCAACTGCCAGGATTCCTTCTTCCGGGGCCTTCGGAACGCACCTCACGGGAGAACAAGGTGCCTGCAAGATGGAATTAGCAGGATTAACCATTTTGGTCCGGGGCTGCGTATTTTACATATTTCGCAGCGAACCAACTCAGTTGAGCAAACCTGCTAATTAAAAACCAGAAAACCTGCCCAATTGAGCAGGCCGTCCTCTATCCGCCACCTGAGGACCCGCCTAGTAGGGGATGATCAAACCCCCCTAGGGTCCTAATCCAAAAGAACTGCGCCGCAGAAACTCGCAGACTCAAAAAGAAGAGATAAACTCTTATAGTAAAGCGGCGTGGAGCGGGAGGTGGGGGTGGGGGCAGTCCCCAATAACACACACAGCATGTCAGTTATTATTTATTTATTATACACTAACATTTCTTCGACTAACTGATCCATATTAATCTGGTAAATCTCATTTAAATATTATGTTTTTTCTAATTTTATTTTACTCTAAATGTGAAATTTTAGCTGTAAAAATAAATAGAATCAAGTTTGGGGTACGGAATAGTTTTTGGACACTAGATTTAGGTACGAACTTCTATTCTAAAATGGATATGGAATTACTCAAAATTCAGGGTTCAAAATCGTCTTGGGTACAAAATTACTGCACCCCGTGTCATTGTGAAATGCCTGTTCGTCCCGAATTATGCTTATGAAACCAGTCTGAGAGTGAGCTTTTCGCTGAGCCGCCGCAGGGCAATTTAGTGGATAATTTGGGATGAGTTTCCTAAATATCTGTTGAGGTGAAAACATATTCCATATTCTGCTTCTCAAATGAATATAAATTTCGTATCCTTGTTCTCATATGATACATATTTTGATGGTTATTGTGCCCGTTTAATCCTTCCTAATGTGGTGGGATATCCGACCAAGACTATTCATAAACAAGAGGACCCGAGGGGCTTAATCGCTCACCTAACAAAGTGGTTCAAAGAGGTATTTTGGGTCACATTCAGTAAGTCATAGTTCATCAACACTAAAGAGAAATCATGAAATTGTTCATAACTCTGGTGTCCATGTCAGATGATTATGACTACTTCTGATCAGCTGTAGACAAGCACTGTCAAACTTTCAAGGGTTGTTATGTCACTTTAGTTTGAACCCCAATTTTTATAAAATAGCACAAAGGAATGGATTTGTACAACCTTGAACCTAACCTGCCCCTGCCCCTCCCCCCCCCCCCCCCCCCCCCCACACACACACACAGAGCCAAGGATGCGAATTGAGCAAACTTGAATCTGACTCTCCTAGATATGTTATATACCAAATATGAAAGGATTCTGACTTATGGATCTGAAGAAGACGATTTTTAATAAAATCTCCTCACACTGCACCATGCTAAAATTCGGACTCCAATAGAAAGCCCAAATATTAACTCAGGGGTCCATTATGAATAAATTGAATTTGACTCTACTAAAGATGTTGCATACCACATATCAAAGCATTCTGAAAGCAAATTCCCTCGTATTGCCTTGTTAAAATTCGGGCTTCCAAGGGAAGCCTAAATATTAACGCACGGACCTGATTTGAATCTTACGTTCCAGAGATGTTGGGTGAGATTCATAACGCAAGTCTAAATGTAGACCAGTCTAACTCATAGACTGTTTTAAATTCATCTACGCAAGTCTAACTAGACTGATCTGATAAATTAATTTAATTCGTATTCAGAAAGTAGGTCGTAGTCTGTGCTTAACAAGACTCGTCTGCCATGAATTAATCATGACACTAAGCGGTGCGGAACATGATTTGTTACTGGTTCAGCAAACAGAACACCGATTTTCATTTGTGGTCAAAACTTTTAGCCAGAAATGTCAGGATCTCCTGAGGCCCCGTAAGGCCTGGGCTGACGTGGGGTTATTTAGTCCAGTTGATGAAGTTGCGGGAAAATTAGACCAACGTGGAGGGTCGGAATCCAAGTGTCACGAACTCGGCGCAGAGAGCTGAGTTAGACCGACGCCGTGATTCCTTCTCTGCCAAATTGGCCTGAAATAGGTTCGATTTCCATTAGGTGTGATTCCTAATCACTTCAGGCTGCGTAATGGAAAGAATGATTTAAAGTAACAACGATTCTTTTATTTACACATAAAAATAACGCCGTCTCAATATTTTAACAATCAACAATTCGATTCTTTTCACAGAAATTTGGTTGCAAGGGTTAAATAATTCTCAACAATCATATAGTCATTCTATAGCCCTGTACTGGCACTATAGTCTACACACTGGAAATGTTACTACCGTGAGCTCGCCATAAGAGCTTCACAAATCTGAAATGTTATTAATGTGAGCTCGCCATAAGAGCTTCACCCGCTTAGGCTCAAATGTCAACGTCTGCGCGTAACTGTACCTCTGGCTGTCGGAGGGTTCCGACCAGCAATGTTCGTCATCTATAAAGCCACCATACTTCTGATTTGGGTCAGATATTGTCTACTCATACCTTATGTGCCTTTTGAAAGTCCTCCGTGAAAGTCCTATTGAAATATCCACCGTTCCTGGTTGAATTCACGGTTCACAAATGCCCCTTTTGTGCCAGGGCGAAATTGTCACTCACACCGATCTCCAGTCGGTATTACGATGCTTCGACAGAAAAAACAAACTACTCAGAACGCAATCAGTCTGACGCTTCAAAGGGTTAATACGCACAATACAATTAACATACACTTATGACTATTGCAGGCTGATACCTGCTACTCGACAATCTAAACTTTAACGTTTCACCTGGGTGTTCCTTCTCAACGAAATTCGTCTCTTGTGGCCGCCTATCCACCTTAAGCTAAATCAATCATGGAATGCTCTCACTGGCGATTCCAGCCGTTTCAGGGTCCTGTGATCGAAGGTACCCCTATGCCAGGAAACAGAGTCCGCCTGTCCTGGACTTCACCAACGTGTGTGTGACCCAAGTGTGTCTAATGCTCTGCTCTTCAAGGTATATATACTTTTTACCCTAAACTGTCAGGTGGACCGACGCTCATCTGTCCACCTGTCAAAACGGTGGGAGATGACATATATCGAGACAGAATCAATACAAGTCATCTCGCGCGTGACTTAACGGTGATTTCACTTGTCGAGAAAACCGATTCGTTCTTTCCATTATTGCTACCTAATGATCAGGTGACGATACGATAGACATTTCCATCGTTTTAGAATCTCGTTTCTTAATTGGCCGTGACGATATCTTGCCACCAACCGATTACGTCTCGTAAGACTCGCGACTACTGTATAAATTAAATGAGATTAGACCTTACCTAACATACCGTTTCTGCCCTGGGTCCCTGCGCTAAAGCTGGATATACACCACGTGTGTTTTTCCATGTCCAGCTTTACAGAGAAGTGAAATTCAAGTGGGTTTTTCGCCTTGATGCGGAATATATTTTGAACTTACAATATCTTCAAATATCAGGCCCCTTGTCCCTATATTTAGGCTGGCTTTGCCCTGACAAGAAAGAAGGACGGAAAAAGGCCGCGAAAAGAGAACTTCACAGGAGAGGAAAGAGCCGCTTTTCTCGAATTAGTCAGAGAAAACTGTCACACATTGGAAGATAGGAAATCAGATGGAGCAAGTCAGAAAATGAAGACAACTGTATGGGAACAGATTAGGCAGACGATGCGGAGAGAGTTCCCTGCTCGCCCGGAGAGATCGGCGAAAGAACTGAAAGATTTGTGGAGGAGGATGAAGCTGAAGGCGAAGACGGAAGAGCAGCACAGGCGAAAAGAGTCACAGAAAACTGGAGGCGGGCCACAGACTCAGGAGATGAGTGACGAAACCACGATTATTTTGGAATGTATACCCGGGGACCTTCTGCAAATGCACAACCAATTTGACAATGACGCAACGGGCACATCATCGGTCGTGCCACACACTTCTGTCGTCGCGAATTCAGTATCAACAGTTACTGCTGATGACGTCGTTGATGCAGCTGACACAGATGCAGCGAGTGTCCCTTCACCTCCTACTTCTACTCCTACTACATTCGACACCCACTCTCCCAAACAGTGTGAACAGGACGTCACGCGCGAATTTGGCGCCGATTTTGGAGCCACTTGTGAATATCGTTAGGGGGTCATGAGGGCAGCCTTCTTGATCTCCGATGGACAGAGGGACTCAGTCCTTGGAACAAACTTATTTTGCGAGTTGGGACGGACTCGGCCCAACTTCTCGCTGTTGAGGGACACGATGTATGGAGATGTGTGTGTGTGTGTGTGTGTGTGCGTGTGCGTGTGTGTGTGTGTGTGTGTGTGTGTGTGTGTGTGCGTGTGTGTGTGGGGGGGGGGGTTGTCTTACCAACTTGACGAGGTAAGTAGACAAAAGAGTTTGCGTCTTTCGCCTTACCGAGGTACAAAAGACAAAAGAGACCCTTTACCTCGGTCGTTTTCCCAGAACTGTACCGGCAAAACGAGGTAGAAACCGTTAGTCCACACAAAGGACAAACAATGGGGTACCTCGGTATGTAGGGTAGACAAGACTGTGTGTGTGTGTGTGTTTGAGGTTAAAAAATCGCACTGGCACAGACATTTCATACTGAAACGTTTTTTTCTTTTAATATGCCGCCGAAAAATATTGTTTTCATTTACTGAACCCTGATGGGTTTCAAACATGACAAAAAATTACACAAAATTGATTTAAACTAAGTGATGAGCTTAGGAACTGGTTAAACTGACTGGCAATAATTGATGTTATTCATTGGTGGGCTCTAATTTAGTCCTTACAAGGATGTTACGCAAGCTTTTGTTTTTCTTATAGGCGATGACAGGTCGAAGATTCAAAGGTTCATTTAATTTAGGATTGGTAAAATTGAATTCATCTTTTAACATTTTTGCTATTTCGATATTCATTCTGTTATACGTTAAAGTAAAAGGAATGATGGACCTCCTTTCGCATTCGCCCTCTGATATGTTCATACCAAATGGCCAGAGGGTTTGAAGCGTATTGATCCAAAAAGCTTCGCGTTTTTTTCTAAATTCATCCGTTTCTTTTAATGTGTCTTTAATTGGTGGTTGTTCAATTGGGTGGATTTCGAAATCGTCCAAAGAATGGCCAGGAAGGTTAAAATGTTGTGCTACTGGGGCATCAGCATTATGTTTTAAATCCTGTTTGTGTCTAGTAGCACGTTCTCGGAAAGGATTTTGACTTTGACCAACATACTGTTTCCGACATCGCTTACAAGTGATAAGGTAAATAATGTTTGGTGAATCACAATGGAGGGGGTTACGGATCTGATAATGATTTTTCGTTTGTTCGGAGGAAAATTCCTCTTTCTGATCAGGCATAAAAGTATGCAGTCTACAACGAGGCTTTTTGCAATTAAATACCGCGCCACTACTATTTTGCAACGGTCTGTTGTGTTCAATCTTCAGTGGTTCGAAATCGGTAGTTTCAGCTGGACTTTCGAGCTTTTTCAGGGTTTGGGATTTCAGGCTACGCAAGAGGCGCAGCGAGTACCCTCTCGATCTGAGGGCGCCAAATAGAGTAGAACAAGCCTCATTGAAATTTACCTTATCACTTGAATTGCGGTGGAAACGAATGAGTTGTGATTTGATGATACCTTTAAATGTATGTTGGGGATGAAATGATTTTGTGTGCAACAATTGATGTGAATCAGTTGGTTTAAAATACACTTTATAATCTAAATGACCGGACGCCTGAAATTGCTTGCCTTTATACACGGTCACATCGAGAAAATCAACAGAATTTTCACTGATAGTAGCTTTCAATTTAATATTTGGATCGTGATTGTTCAAAATTTCTAAAAATTCATCAAAATCTTCTTTTGAATGTTCCCAAATAATAAAAATGTCATCTAAATACCTGAGATATACGAGAGGATGCTTTGCACATTTGCTTAAGGCATTTTCCTCCCATTCCGCTACATAAATGCTTGCAAAATTAGGACTGAATCTTTTGCCCATAGGACAACCCATTATTTGTAGAAAATATTCTCCATTGAATTGAAAGTCATTACCTTTTAAGCTCAGCTCTAAAAGATCCAAAATTTGTTCATCCGGGCGTTTCGCATCCGGATATTTTTCAAATGCATTTTTAACTGATTTAACACCTTTATCAATATCAATGTTCGTATGCATACTGTCGATATCCAAAGTAGCCAGAATTGCATTTTTCGATATTTTCAATTTCGAAATGTTTGACAGGAAATCCTGTGTATTTTTTAGATAGCTAGGATGTCTATTTGCTATAGGTTTCAGATGATAATCAATTAATTCCGAGATCGCATAAGATTCCGAATTACAATCTGATACAATTGGCCTCCCGGGTGGAGTTAAGTCATCCGTCCATGAAGAACGGTCCTTGTGGATCTTTGGTAGGATATAAAATTGTCTTGTTTGAGCACTGAGCTTAGCTGTTTAATATTTCAATTGTTTTTTGGTAATGTGACCTTAGTCGAGGAGAAATTTTAAGATCTTCTTGAATTTTTCGATATTACTAGGCCAAATAAGTGAATCTATTTTCTTATAATGTTTAGTATTGCTGAGTTGTCTCATGGCTTCCTTTATATAATTATCCCGAGATAGAACAACTACCGACCCACCTTAGTTTGTCGGCTGGTTTAATTACTAATTTCTTATTTTTCGAAGTTTCGTGAGGGCTCTCCGTTCACCAGCTGTTAAATTGTCTTTATCGGAGAGTATGTTCATGCTGAACACCTTTTGGATGATTCGTTTGCTAGCCTCAATAATTTCGGGATCTACTTCACTATCTGGAGGTGACCAACCAGATGATTCTGTAAAAGGAAGTTTCCAACCGCTGGAGTTTCTAAAGCGGTCTGCTAATTTCATTTGCCTAAGAAAATTACAGTTGTATGATGGTAAATTTGTTTGGTTATCAGTTTTAGGCTTTGGTGCTGGTACAAAAGTTAAACCGCGATCTAAAAGAGATTTTTCTTGGGTTGTTAGGTCATTGGTGCCAGACAGGTTAACCACATTAGTTCCAAATCCCACATCTGTTAGGCGGCTGTTACCTTTGCCTTTACTTAGTTTAAATTTAGGTGGTTCAACCAGTGATCGTACATGATATTGGCGGTTCTCGTGGTCCAATGGATTAAATCCTGAGCAACATCAAACTTCGCGTCATCAATTTTAGGTATAACGTTAACGTCCTTCACTTTCCGAATGGTTTCGTTGATGATGCTCAGGGTTCTCCTCTCAGCCTGAGGGAGTTTTTGCGAAAAGTTTAGTTCAGCGAAATAAATTTTTGCTGCTCTAAACTTGACCCTGATATCGCTAAGCATATTCCGCAACTGCTTAACTACGAGATCAGAATTATCGTTTCGAGAATTCACGCCAATATTTAATAATATATTTTGGGGACTGGACTGGCCCCTGTGCCCTTTAAACATAGAGCGCAGATGATTGAATTTGGCGCCGGGGTAACACTCCACCTGGATGTCCGGATGGGGATTTCGATCAATGCGTCCTAAATTTGAACTTCCAATCATAAGGATGTTTTTACAAACATCGGGGAGGCGCCAATTCCTTTTGTCAAAATTAACTCCGCTTTTATGCCGAAACTGGGAGAATTTAGAATCAAATGAGCGGCCCGAGTTGCGGCTCGGTGATTTGACTTTCTCTGAGTACGATATACCTGGTTGAACCACACTAGAGGCAGGAGAAGGGGGAGAAGAAACAGAAGCAGGAGAGGAAACCGAAGCAGGAGAAGAAACAGAAGGAGGAGGAGGAGTTCTAGTGAGAGCACTAGGAGAGCCAGAGAAGAAAGGCTGAGGAGGAGTAGGAGGTAGAGGAGCAAGACGAGGCGAGACAGCGTTACTCAATTTGCGAGCATCTTCAGTCACAATATGGACCGGAGATGTTTGCAAATTGAGGCGCTTATTCTGAGAGAAAGAAGAAGTAGAAGGAAAAGAAGAGGGAGAAGTGCTTTGCCTTGATCTTTTCTTATTTTGCTTTTCGCGTTGGGGTAGACGGACAACACGGGCCGGAGTTTGCTTGCTCCCTCCCGTATTGTTCCTTACTCCAGACGCTGGGCGAAGTTCCGAAATGTAAGACTCATAGGCCGAAATCGTCTTATCTGTCAACTTATTTTTAAAGTTTTTTTGAGCCCAGATCAAGGCACGCGCCGAAGCGCTGTTGAAGTCTATTTTTTCGAGTCCAGGAGGTGGTCGCATAGCCAAAGTTATCTTAGACTTCAACTGGTTTAAATTTATCTTGTAATGCTCAACTAAAGCATTTAACGTTTGGTTGGCCCATCCCACACTAATCTGTCGAAAAACAGAAAAAATGTGTGGGGTGGGAAGAGCAGGCTTTAGAAAGCCACCTAACTCATCTACTTTCTTCTCCAACTGTTTCGGGAAATCCCGGTTGGCCAAATGCTGCTCTAGGAGCCCAATATGGTGCATACACTGAATCACCTGGAAAAGGGCCTTGACCAATCTAGAATAGGCCTGGAACGATTGTTCCTGGCCTCTTCTAGACTGGGCAACTCTCTTTCCCTGATGCTTCTGTCTTTTTGAGCCATTTGAAGAATAGGTAGATGAATTTAAAATGAAATTAAAATGAAGAAATGAAATAAATTAAAATGAAATCTAGATATTACCTATTAGAGAAGATACCTGGATTGGTTGTAGTCTTCAGCAAAGGTAGAAAATAATCCGTCTGTCTCGACGCGTTTCGCTTGGTTTGGCTTTTTCAAAGAGACTTTGAGGAAAATGATTCCAACTTTGGGAGGGCATGCATGGTATATATCCATATGTGGGCTGGGGGTGTTTTTCACAGCTCAGTACATAATTAAACTCGGTAACAAGCTGACAAATGTCACTCATCTTATTAATTCTTTTCAATCTGAGATGTCCCAAGTTTGTTTTTCACAACTCAGTTTGTGTCGTCCAAACAAATTAGATGAAGCCCTATTGATTGGCTTCCATTGAATTTTAATCAGTCAGTGAGTGGTTTGCTTTACTGACCCCATGAAACCCTATTGGTTGGCTTTGATTTAAGTAAAACCAATCGGGAGCGGTTTGCTTTACTGGCTTCAGAAGTATGTGAAAATAATATGAAAAAATGGTTTGATAAAATATATTGAGACTAAAGAAATAAATGAAAAAATAACGCCAAAGATCATGATGCCTCACGAATGTTATCAGTTGGAATGAATATCCCCCGACGGAGGTTTATGACGGAAAATATTTTACACCACGTAGAAATTGTGTGTTTTACCTTCTGAACCTCTACATTGTGTGAAAGGTATGAAAAATTAAAAATAAAAATAAAAATAATAATTTAAATAAATGAATCAACCAAATAAATAAATAAATAAATAAATAAATAAATAAATAAATAAATAAAAATTAATAAAAAATTAAAAATAATTAAAAATAATCAATAAATAAATATATAAATAAATAAATAATAATTTTATTTAGGAAATACATACACATGATTGAAATTGGAACCTATTTTGTTTTTGGGCATATATGAACTCTGGCACTCGCCTGTGTGTGTGTTTGAGGTAAAAAAATCGCACTGGCACAGACATTTCCTACTGAAACGTTTTTTTCTTTTAATATGCCGCCGAAAAATTGTTTTCATTTACTGAACCCTGATGGGTTTCAAACATGACAAAAAATTACATAAAATTGATTTAAACTAAGTGATGAGCTTAGGAACTGGTTAAACTGACTGGCAAAAATTGATGTTATTCATTGATGGGCTCTAATTTAGTCCTTACAAGGATGTTACGCAAGCTTTTGTTTTTCTTATAGGCGATGACAGGTCGAAGATTCAAAGGTTCATTTAATTTAGCATTGGTAAAATTGAATTCATCTTTTAACATTTTTGCTATTTCGATATTCATTCTGTTGTACGTTAAAGTGAAAGGAATGATGGACCTCCTTTCGCATTCGCCCTCTGATATGTTCATACCAAATGGCCAGAGGGTTTGAAGCATACTGATCCAAAAAGCTTCACGTTTTTTCTAAATTCATCCGTTTCTTCTAATGTGTCTTTAATTGGTGGTTGTTCAATAGGATGGATTTCGAAATCGTCCAAAGAATGGCCAGGAAGGTTAAAATGTTGTGCTACTGGGGCATCAGCATTATGTTTTATATCCTGTTTGTGTCTAGTAGCACGTTCTCGGAAAGGATTTTGACTTTGACCAACATACTGTTTCCGACATCGCTTACAAGTGATAAGGTAAATAATGTTTGGTGAATCACAATGGAGGGGGTTACGGATCTGATAATGATTTCTCGTTTGTTCGGAGGAAAATTCCTCTTTCTGATCAGGCATAAAAGTATGCAGTCTACAACGAGGCTTTTTGCAATTAAATAACGCGCCACTACCATTCTGCAACGGTCTGTTGTGTTCAATCTTCAGTGGTTCGAAATCGGTAGTTTCAGCTGGACTTTCGAGCTTTTTCAGGGTTTGGGATTTCAGGCTACGCAAGAGGCGCAGCGAGTACCCTCTCGATCTGAGGGCGCCAAATAGAGTATAACAAGCCTCATTGAAATTTACCTTATCACTTGAATTGCGGTGGAAACGAATGAGTTGTGATTTGATGATACCTTTAAATGTATGTTGAGGATGAAATGATTTTGTGTGCAACAATTGATGTGAATCAGTTGGTTTAAAATACACTTTATAATCTAAATGACCGGACGCCTGAAATTGCTTGCCTTTATACACGGTCACATCGAGAAAATCAACAGAATTTTCACTGATAGTAGCTTTCAATTTAATATTTGGATCGTGATTGTTCAAAATTTCTAAAAATTCATCAAAATCTTCTTTTGAATGTTCCCAAATAATAAAAATGTCATCTAAATACCTGCGATATACGAGAGGATGCTTTGCACATTTGCTTAAGGCATTTTCCCCCCCATTCCGCTACATAAATGCTTGCAAAATTAGGACTGAATCTTTTGCCCATAGGACAACCCATTATTTGTAGAAAATATTCTCCATTGAATTGAAAGTCATTACCTTTTAAGCTCAGCTCTAAAAGATTTAACAAACTTGAATCTGCCCCCCTCCTAGATACGTTGTATACCAAATATAAAAAGATTCGGACTGTTGCATCGGAAGAAGGAGATTTTTAAAGAGTTTTCCTTATATTACACTAAGTTCATATTTGTGCTCCTGCATTGAACCCAAATATTAACCAAGGGATTTAATTTGACCTCTTTTGTATCTAACCTCCCCAACCCCCCCCCCCCCCCCCCCCCCCCACCCCGATTGGATGCTGTATACCAATTAACAAAAAATCCTGATAAGGGATTCTGAATGTCAGGGCAAAGCCAGCCTAAATATAAGGGCAAGTGGCCTCATATTTAAAGATATTGTGAGTTCAAAATATATTCCGCATCAAGGCGAAAAACCTACATGAATTTCACTTCTCTGTAAAGCTGGAAAAAACACACGTGGTGTATATCCAGCTTTAGCGCAGGGACCCAGGGGAGAAACGGTATGTTAGATAATGTCTAATCTCATTTAATTTGGCTGTCATGACAATGACTGGCAATAACGAATCGGTTCTCTCGACAAGTGAAACCACGGCTAAGTCACGCGCGAGATGACTTGTATTGATTCTGCCTCGATATATGTCATCTCCCACCGTTTTGACAGGTGGATAGATGAGCGTCTGTCCACCTGACAGTTTAGGGTAAAAAGTATATATACCTTGAAGAGCAGAGCATTAGACACACACTTGGGGTCACACACGCGTTGGTGAAGTCCAGGACAGGCGGACTCTGTTTCCTGGCATAAGGGTACCTTCGATCACAGGACCCTGACACGGCTGGAATCGCCAGAAAGGGCATTCCATGATTGATTTAGCTTAACGTTGATAGGCGGCTACGGGGCCGAATTCGTGAGAAGGAACACCCCAGGTGGAACGTTAAAGTTTAGATTGTCGAGTAGCAGGTATCGGCCTGCAATAGTCAGAAGTGTAGGTTAATTGTATTGTGCGTATTAACCCTTTGAAGCGTCAGACTGATTGCGTTCTGAGTAGTTTGTTTTGCTGTCGAAGCATCGTAATACCGACTGCAGATCGGTGTGAGTGACAATTTCGCCCTAGCACAAAAAGGGCATTTGTGAATCGTGAATTCAACCAGGAACGGTGAATATTTCAATAGGACTTTCACGGAGGACTTTCAAAAGGCACATAAGGTATGAGTAGACAATATCTGACCCAAATCAGAAGTACGGTGTCTTTATAGATGACGAACATTGCTGGTCGGAACCCTCCGACAGCCAGAGGTACAGTTACGCGCAGACGTTGACATTTGAGCCTTAGCAGGTGAAGCTCTTATGGCGAGCTCACAGTAATAACATTTCAGATTTGTGAAGCTCTTAATGCGAGCTCACGGTAGTAACATTTCCAGTGTGTAGACTATAGTGCCAGTACAGGGCTATAGAATGACTATATGATTATAGAGAATTGTTTAACCCTGGCGACCCATTTTCTGTGAAAAGAATCGAATTGTTGATTGTTGAAATATTGAAACGCATTTATTTTTATGTGTAAATAAAAGAATCGTTGTTACTTTAAATCATTCTTTCCATTATACAGCCTGAAGTGATTAGGAATCACACCTAACGGAAATCGAACCTATTTCAGGCCAATTTGGCAGAGAAGGAATCACGGCGTCGGTCTAACTCCGCTCTCTGCGCCGAGTTCGCGACACTTGGATTCCGACCCTCCACGTTGGTCTAATTTTCCCGCAACTTCATCAGCGGGACTAAATAACCCCACGTCAGCCCAGGCCTTACGGGGCCTCAGGTGTCCCTGACATTGATTGGCGAGCGCTAACCAGGATATTTCTAAAAGGTAAAAAATGGCTATATGGAAATTTTGTTTTATTTTAACGGCGGTTCTGTTTATGTTTTGACGCGTTCGGTCAGCTGATGCCGTTCAAGGGTTTAATATCGCAATACAGTAGTCCCCAAGAGGATACTTAATAGCCATTATAACTGCGGTAGGTTTCAGGGTATTGGGGCGTTTAATTACGTTAAATTACAGAGGTAAATTAGGATTAATTGCCATATTTTTTTTTTCTTTCTTTCTTTTCCTTCTTCATTCTTTCTGACGAGTGTTGAAGATAGAAAGAAAAAATCAAAATGGATGTTGTTACACCCCTCGCCCAACTGGTATCGTTAGGCAAGGAAATGGGCCTTGAGGGAGCCAAACTTCAGAAGTTCGTTAAAGATGAGCAGAAACGTGAGGCCAAGGAGATTGCCTTACGTAATGACGCAAAAGAGCGAGAGATTCAATTAGAACGAGAGCGTGAGGAAGACGCAAGAGAGGCGAAAGAGAGAGAGATTCAATTAACAAACGAGGCGAGGGAGAGAGAAGCCCAATTAGAACGAGAGCGTGAGAAAGACGCAAGAGAGGCGAAAGAGAGAGAGATTCAATTAACAAACGAGGCCAGGGAGAGAGAAGCCCAATTAGAACGAGAGCGTGAGAAAGACGCAAGAGAGGCGAAAGAGAGAGAGATTCAATTAGCAAATGAGGCGAGAGAGAGGGAAGCCCAATTAGCAAGGGAGGCAAGGGAGGCAGAGCGAGAGCTCGAACAACAGAGGCACGAGAGAGAATTAGAGCTCCTCAGAGCAAGGGCCGATGTGGAGAATGAAAGTCGGCGCTCAGGGGATGGGAGTGCAGGGGTAGCAATTCATGCCCCACGCCCCCATCTCGCTCATTTCAATGAAAACACAGATGACTTGGACTCGTACTTGGAGAGGTTCGAGCGTTTTGCCTCCAGTCAAATGTGGCCAGAAGACACATGGGCTATGTGCTTGAGCCCTTTGTTGTCAGGTAAAGCCCCCGAGGCTTATACCAGTATGCCTCCTGCACTTCTTAACGACTACAGTGAGCTGAAGAATGCCATCCTTCGGAGATACCAGCTCACTGAAGAAGGATTCCGGACCAAGTTCCGAGAGATTAAGCAGGAGAAGGGAGAAACAGTACCTCAGTATTTTGCTCGAGCTAGGCGGTACTTCGACCGCTCGACTGATCTCGCAGAAGTGAATGAGTCATATGGAGCCCTGCGAGATCTATTTCTCCGGGAGCAGTTTTTAACTACATGCTCCAAGGAGTTGGGCCTGTTCATCAAGGAAAGGGGTCCGCCCACCTATGATGAGATGGCAACTGTGGCAGAACGCTACATCGAGGCCCACGGTGGGAGTGTAAACGCACCCAAATCGGCTAGGAGTGGAGCAAACGGGTTGGCAATGGCACCTGTAAGGCAACACCACCCCAATCAGCCTGCGTCGCAGGCCAGCCGGAATGGGAACGCCCCCAAAGACACAACTTGTTTCATCTGCAACAAGCGGGGACATATTGCCAGGGACTGCTGGCAGAAACAGGTTAGGACCACTGGGAACATTAGACCACCTCAGCAGGGGATCGGGAACGCAGCACCATGGGGTTGGAAGCAAGGTGACCGCGTAGATCCAGGGCCCAGTAGACAGACGGCAGCGTTCTGTCAAACTATCGGTCCAGAACACAGTCCCCTCCGGGAATGTATACAAGAGGGAGAATTAAGGCTGGAAGGCGGGAAGGTTGTCCCGATAATAAGTGGCATGTGTGAGAGGCTCACAACTTCACAGGAGAAGGTTGATATGCCAGTGTACCCAGGGTATGTGGGACAAAGGGAGGTCCGTCTGCTCCGGGATTCTGGGTGCTCCTCTGCAGCGGTTAGAAAGCAACTGGTTGACGACAAACAATTGTTGGGGCGCGACCATTTGTGTATTTTGATAGATGGGACCGTTAGAAGGTTCCCCATCGCGAGGATAACTGTGGATACCCCATTTTATTGTGGCGAAGTGGAAGCCATGTGCATTGAATCACCTGTGTATGACCTGGTCATAGGTAATGTCCCAGGGGTGAGGTCAAGCCCTGATGAGTTATGGTCCAGGGATAGGGGGCCAAGTGAGGGCCCAACGAGTAAGGAAGGGAAGGTTCCCAGGGGGAACCAATCCGATGGTCCAGGGGATGGCCCCTACACGACGAAATGTCGGGAGTTTCAGGAGGGACGACTCCTGTCGTATTAGGGAGAAGGGGCCGCAGGCGGTCCAGGCGAAACGCCAAACAGCGAGGGAACCCAAGGGGATCATTGGGGAAAGACCCTCAAGCAAATTTATGTGGGGGAGTTGAGCGCCCCAAGAAGTCGGTGTCACCCGTGTGGAGAGGGGAGGCCAGACCCACGCAAATGGCTGGGCAAACTTCTCCAGAATTGAGAGGGCACGGGTCAACACAAGTTGAGTATGTTAAAGTGGATGGGACCGCTAAGGTGGGCGCCCAGGGGACCGAGAAAAGGGTCCACAAATCAAAGGAGAAGCATCCTAGGTGGCGAAGACCACGTAGAGAGTGCCGGGGGCGCACAGCGCCCAATGTGCGCAAGATGTCGTCGCAATGGACCGGGGGTCGAAGGCACAAGGGCCAATGACGGCCAGTGTCGTTCGAACGACGGTAATCGCCGGGACGAGTGAGCCTGGGGGATATAGCGCCAAGGGAAGCTCTTGGGAATGCGACAACGACAGGGTATGGGGACCCTGGTGAAATACCCGTAGAAATGGCGGGGCGAGAAGTAGGGGTGTGTCAAGGGTTACCCAAGGGGATACTGGGAACCGGGCCCCTACCAATGGTCGGTGGTTATAAAGAAGCAATAGTTGGTTGGCTGTGGGCCTGGTGTCTGGGACGGGGGCTCCAGTCGCAAATATTTTTGTGGGTGAGGTGATGAGTTTTGTAAACCCGGTGTTAAGGCCCGGAAGAAATTTTCTTATTTTTAGTATTATTATTGCTCTGACTGCTGACAAGAGTTGGTTGTGAGTGCGAATGTGAGATACACTGCCCCGTTCGTCGCATGTGCGTGAACGGGGAGCCTGTGTGTCGAGTTTTGTGAGTGTGAGGCACACTAACCCCGTCTGTCGCAAAAGCGCGGTCGGGAAATCTGTGTGTTGAATGTGTGAGTGTGTTAGGCACGATTTTAATCCCCTGGTTGAGCTTCGCGAGGGTGAGGCTCAACATAATGCAGGGGTCGTTTGCTCCTTCACAAGTCATAGGGGAATGGGAGGCGAAGTTACACTCCGTTGGAATTAACCCATCTGACGCAAAGGCGCGGACGGTGTTACTCGTCGGAGTGAGTGCCCAGTGAACTGTTTGCAAAATGGGCGAATGTGTATAAAAACGTGTATGTTTAGGTGTAAATATATAGTATTACAGAGAGGGAGAGTGCTGCAAATCTAAGAATAAGGCTACTCTCCATATGTAAACCCGCAAGACGGGAGCATGTGGTAGCGTGTGTGTCGTGGGAATCGGTATGGCCGACGCATGAGCCCGGTCTTGAACCCCACGACCACTAGGGCACAGTTTTGTAGTCTTAAACATGATGGGTAGATTGTAAAAAGGTGTGAGAGGCGAGCGTGCGTGGCTTTGCCCCTTGTGTTTTAAGAGATACACAGGGTGTTTCTCTCGGGAAGGGAGTTGTCAGGGCAAAGCCAGCCTAAATATAGGGGCAAGGGGCCTCATATTTAAAGATATTGTGAGTTCAAAATATATTCCGCATCAAGGCGAAAAACCTACATGAATTTCACTTCTCTGTAAAGCTGGAAAAAACACACGTGGTGTATATCCAGCTTTAGCGCAGGGACCCAGGGGAGAAACGGTATGTTAGATAATGTCTAATCTCATTTAATTTGACTGTCCTGACAATGACTGGCAATAACGAATCGGTTCTCTCGACAAGTGAAACCACGGTTAAGTCACGCGCGAGATGACTTGTATTGATTCTGCCTCGATATATGTCATCTCCCACCGTTTTGACAGGTGGACAGATGAGCGTCTGTCCACCTGACAGTTTAGGGTAAAAAGTATATATACCTTGAAGAGCAGAGCATTAGACACACACTTGGGGTCACACACGCGTTGGTGAAGTCCAGGACAGGCGGACTCTGTTTCCTGGCATAAGGGTACCTTCGATCACAGGACCCTGACACGGCTGGAATCGCCAGAAAGGGCATTCCATGATTGATTTAGCTTAACGTTGATAGGCGGCTACGGGGCCGAATTCGTGAGAAGGAACACCCCAGGTGGAACGTTAAAGTTTAGACTGTCGAGTAGCAGGTATCGGCCTGCAATAGTCAGAAGTGTAGGTTAATTGTATTGTGCGTATTAACCCTTTGAAGCGTCAGACTGATTGCGTTCTGAGTAGTTTGTTTTGCTGTCGAAGCATCGTAATACCGACTGCAGATCGGTGTGAGTGACAATTTCGCCCTAGCACAAAAAGGGCATTTGTGAATCGTGAATTCAACCAGGAACGGTGGATATTTCAATAGGACTTTCACGGAGGACTTTCAAAAGGCACATAAGGTATGAGTAGACAATATCTGACCCAATCAGAAGTACGGTGTCTTTATAGATGACGAACATTGCTGGTCGGAACCCTCCGACAACCAGAGGTACAGTTACGCGCAGACGTTGACATTTGAGCCTTAGCGGGTGAAGCTCTTATGGCGAGCTCACAGTAATAACATTTCAGATTTGTGAAGCTCTTATGGCGAGCTCACGGTAGTAACATTTCCAGTGTGTAGACTATAGTGACAGTACAGGGCTATAGAATGACTATATGATTATAGAGAATTGTTTAACCCTGGCGACCCATTTTCTGTGAAAAGAATCGAATTGTTGATTGTTGAAATATTGAAACGCATTTATTTTTATGTGTAAATAAAAGAATCGTTGTTACTTTAAATCATTCTTTCCATTATACAGCCTGAAGTGATTAGGAATCACACCTAACGGAAATCGAACCTATTTCAGGCCAATTTGGCAGAGAAGGAATCACGGCGTCGGTCTAACTCCGCTCTCTGCGCCGAGTTCGCGACACTTGGATTCCGACCCTCCACGTTGGTCTAATTTTCCCGCAACTTCATCAGCGGGACTAAATAACCCCACGTCAGCCCAGGCCTTACGGGGCCTCAGGTGTCCCTGACACTGAAGAATTTTTTTTTTAATTTTTGCAAATATGTCGATTTTTTTCGATGCCCACGTACACAATGGATGACAATTTTTGATGATCTCATTCTAGTCTACTAGTTCATATAACCGTTCTCTGTTCCGTGTGGTTTGGGAAATATGGGCATTGAAATTTTCTTCTATTTTTATCCCATGGGGTTCCCACGGGGCTGTGCACATTTGTTTTGGCTGTCCAAGCTCTGTTCTTTGAAGTGTTCAAAACGAAAACCGAACAAAATTGTTGTTTTGTTTATTTTCAACTACTGTGGTTCTCTCTACCACCCCCCCCCCCCCCAACACCCAAAAAACTAGAAAGAAATTCCGGCATAAATGAAATACTTATGACCCAGTTATATACTCCATGACAAATTTGGTTCACATCTGCCCATTGGATTAGAAAATTGAAATTTGGAGTGTAGCCCAAATTTTGGCTTACTGAATTTCTTTGAAAAAAAGTAAATCTGCGTAACCAAAGTAAGTTCCAACCAAGAAATCTAAACATTATTGCAAGTGTCTTATAAAAAGAGGATTTTGTTCTTCGTCATTCAACAAAAAATGTTTCTATCAGAAGGGAGAGGGGTCAGGACCCATCGGGAAGCCCATAATTCGGCCCAGTCGGAAAAAAAATGATATTTGAAATTAAAGAAACGCCTTTTCGTTTCATCTGAGTGATCAATGACAGACTGAACTGCTGGTATATCTGAATGTCCTCGATGTGGAGTGCTATTGGCAGTGCACAAAGAGAACATGTTTGGCTGCATCGATTATGGGAGCCCGGGGGGGGGGGGGGGGGGGCAAGATACGGGGACCATCGCGAATGTTCTAACGAGTCGCGATTTGATAGGAAATTTCTATACCGAGTTCACCAAAATGGATCTGAGCCGAGGTTTACCGATTTCAGAAATTCTATATCAAATTGTGACGAATTTGAGATTCTTTTTATTACATGATGTGTAATTCAACTTTTTATCTAACGGAACGACAAAAATTCGCAGCGCTGTTCACAAACATTTCCAACAAAATTGTATTATTTTTTCTATTGGAATGAGCTTGTTCCAATGATGGGTCGCAAGCTATGTTTTCGAGACAAAAAATAAAAATATTTAGTTTTTCAGAAATATTTTGCGCAAATGTAGTCTGCTATTCGTGTTATATATACTAGGGAGACCTGCGTTTACAGATGCACTACGCCCATTACTTCCGCTCGTATTCGTTCGCGATTATTGGGCACTTTCCTTCAGATTTTTACAAGAAGATGAGTGTTTATCGACAACAAATAGTATAGATATGGCGGGTAATTAACCAGAAAAGAACACAAATGGATTATTACAATTGCTCTGGGTCCGACTGAGTCCTCGAGCATCTCGAGTTACTAAATGAAAGGTATTTTGTTTCCATTTGTGTGAAAACTCGAAGCTTTTCCGTAAAACTTGATTTCCGAACAAGATTGTTAAAAAAACACAGAACAGAGAAACACAATTACTCACGAAATCTTCAGTTTTATAACTCATACGTTCATCATAAATTAAATGGTAATATTATCTTACGTAGTTCTGAAGCCAATGAGGATATTTTGAGACATGCGATGGCGCTGATTCTTTCCATAAAATGCGCATATTCGAAGTCCGGCAAATCTGATGGTCTCAGATTCGTTGCAGAGCAAATCACTGTGTCAAGAACTTTAGGTGTTTCGCAGACAAGGAATAACCATCCAATATGAACACACCCACCGTTGTGTTTCGTATAAGCATACACCCTTTTCTCATTCCACCATGTCATGGCTCTGAATATCCTTTTGAACTAAAGAAATGAATATATTACGATCATTGCATTTTGACCGACAGAGAAATTCAACAAAGTGTGTGAGTTCCCGAAGGAGATTGTCACAAAGGTCTCCCATTTGATCATCCGCGCCCTTTATTGATTTACTGATTGACCGACTGATTGATTACCACCGGGTACGTGGGTCATTGAGAAATGAATGGAACAGTCGTTGTGAAACGGAACGAAATGGTTTTAGCGCGCACCTTTCGACCCTTCTCTTAGAGTATCATAGTAATCCTTTTACTTTTTGATTTGCACCATGTCTGAGCGTGTTAAAGGAGAAGAAGGAAGGGATCAGGTTAACGGTGTTTATGTTTCTTGCTCTTTTTCTTGTGAGGAGATGGTTGAGTCGGTGACAGAACTTCAGCAGAAGTTGTTGGTGGTGTTGGAGTTGTTGGTTGTAAGAGCCCGTGTTTTGCTTCGTGCACTGCTATTAATTGTTGAGCTAGTGCCATTGTCTTTAGGTATTCTGGAGTCTTGAATTGGTGTAAGATTTTTATTGCCTCTTGATACGCGTTTTCCTGTCTTTCTGCCAGGGTTGTTGCCTCTTTTGCAGTATCTTGTGTTGGTGCAGTGGAAGCGCTGGTATCTTCCTGACATTCTGGTATTGAAGGGAGAGGCGGATGGGGACAGCTTCCATTTCCATTTCGTCTGCACAGGACGATCCACATCTGACGTCTTCAGCTGAAGGACTGGAGGTAAGATGGGTGTATCTGTGGGAGTAGAAACGGGAGTGGTGGCTGCTTCTGGTTTTTCCTTTCCTAACCTTTCTCTCTCTTCTTCTCCAGGAAAACCTCTAAGCGACGGGAATGCATCCGCTTGGGTGATGGGCTATTTTTCCTTTTCTTCTTTTCATAACCTCCCGACCTCTTCGTTGCGGGTTGGGTCATGAACGTCTATGGTAATCTTCACACAGCGGATCTGTGTGAACGAAAGGGTGTCAAAATAAGAACTGAATCTCACTTTTGTTGGACTTCTAAATGTAGTCTTTGGGTAAGTGCAAACAAAGAAAATGAACTACGAAGTGATTAAATTTTGTTTGCATGGTTAAAAGCTTAATTTAAAAGTCTAAAATTCGACATGGTATACTCATAATCTCACTCTAAATATTGCACAATTGTGGATGGGTGGGATTATATAACATAGCACTTTTTTCAAAAGATGCAGATATGTACATGTAAGACCACATATGTTCACTATTTTTCCATCCGTCGGCACTCCGATACGCGGTCTGCCCTTAACACCAAAGCGACACGTGCAAAACTTGGGCGCTAGATATGACGCAGAATAAGAGTAATCGGTGTGTGTCCCTATCTAGCCCGAGCTTCCTCTGTCGCACCCCTTTAAACACCAGGGCTAAGTCCCAGATGGTTTGAAGGGCGGATTGTCAGAATCGCCTAAACTACAATGAGTTGAGCAAAACAATATTAACAAGGGCTTCACAAAGCGTGGGCTACTGCCCCGCCCCGTAGGCATGTTCGATAGCCTTAAAGATAATGGATTTTATAAGTTGAAAGAGAGAAAAAGAGCCATAACTCTGAGAGAAAAAATATTGGTCAGAACCCGTTCCTTATGGATATCCGTTGTCCCATGCGGGTCAGCCAGCATAACAAAGGCGATCCAAATCCAAACGACGGCTTTGAAATTACAATCCAAAACGTTTTGTACGGCCAGACAAACCGACAGTGGACAGACGGGCGTTTTCACTAGAATTGTTTAAAGCAGGGATATAGTAATTTGGGGGGGGGGGGTCAGAAGAGTAAATTCCACCGGCCTAAAAATGGCAGCAGCTTCATTTGAGCAAAAGAGAAACGGTTTACGCCAAGGATGGTCTGTGCTATAAATGAATGAATTTGGCCAAGTGCTTTTAAAGAATAAGAACAATTTCAAATTAGAAAAACAAAATTTGACTGCCACCAGTAAAGTCAAGTCTACGTGAAAGTGGTTAAAACATCAAAAATAAACAAAACAGAAAGAAATTTATGGAGGCTTATTTTTGGGGGTAAAATCTCTTTAAAGAAATCAGAAATAGGTTTTAGTTAACAGTATAACATGAAGTAAAATACCTTTGGAACCCACGCTGAAGTATGGAGAGGGTTAAATTAAAGATAACCATACAGGAATCAGAAAACATTTTTTTCCAAGAAACCAGAAAAAGCATATATGTGCACAAAATTAAAAAGGTTTGATCAAGGCATCAATACAATCTTTGAAACCTACACTGAAGTATTGAGAGATTAAATTAAAGACACTCATACAAGGATCAGATAAATCCTTCCAAGAAAACAGAAAAAAACATTCATGTGGACAGCATTGAAAAGGTTCAGCACGAAATAAAATCTTTGGAAAATCCACAAAGTGATTTGAGTATTAAATTAGAGATATTCACAGAGGAAACAGATAACTTTTTTTTCATGGAACCAGAAACAAGAAGCCCGAACGGGCTTGAGAGCATTTACCTGACTCCGATAACTATCAACCGGGGGTCCTGATTTGAACAAACTTGCATCTGCCCCATTAAGAAAACCGTATACCAAATATCAAAACATTCTGACCGGTGGATATGAATTTATTTTTTTTAAATAGTCCTCATATTGAACCAAATTATAATTTGGGCTCCCATATGGAGCCCATATATGAACCCAGGGACTTGAATTGCACGAATTTTAATCCCACCTTCCTAAGGATGCTGTATTCCAAATATCAAAAGACTCTGGCTACTGGATCTGTAAAAAAATATTCAACAAGTGCACCGCCAGGCGGTGGATCAATATACGGCCGCACGTGAAACAATTGCGCTTGTGAAGAATTTTTTAGTTGAAAAAAACGTCAATAATTCCTTCAAAAATAATTGTACATTCCTGGCTTACGACTCCTTAAAGATGAATATATTGCTATCAAGTTATTGTGTGGAGAATCTAAAGTTACCAAAACTTCCTTATGGTTGCCATGGAGGCTATATTGGACATGCCAGAATGCTGATAATCGAAAGAGACCATTCTCTAGTCATGGTTAATCAAGCATAAACATCCGCTTGTCAGGATTAATCAACCATAAATATAGCATATGCTGGAGAATCGAAACACACCAAAAATACAAGATGGCTGCCATGGCGACCATATTTGATATGCCAGAATGCTGGTTATCAAAAGAAACTCTCCTCTAATCAGAACTAATCAACCATAAGGAAACAGTATCTGTTGGATGCATTGTTTTCAAGTTGTTGCGTGAAAAGACAAAAGTTTATGAACGGACGCACTGACAGACGGACGGACGGACGGACGGACAGATATTGTTATACCATAATACTGCCCGCTCATATGAGCGGCCAAATAAAAAAAATATTCCTCATGTTGAACTAAGTTATAATTTGGGCTCCCGCAGAGAGCCAAATATGAACCCAGGGAATTGGCAATTTGAATCTCACCTCCCTTTGAAACAGTATCCCAAAATATCAAAAGATTCTTTCTGATGGATGTGAAGACGATTTTTAAAAAATGTTTCTCATATTGAACTACGTTACAATTCGGTCTACCACAGGAAGCTGAAATATGGACTCAGACTTAGCTCGAACAAACTGGAACCACACTTCCCTAAGAATGCTGCATACCGAATATCAAAATACTCTGACTGGTAGATCTGAAGAAGAAGATTTTTAAAGTATATACTTATATTGCACTTTCCACATTTGGAATCCCATGCAGCCCAAATATGGACCCAGGGATTTGATTTCAACAAACTTGTGAATCAATCTTCCAAAGAAATAAGAATTCTCAGTGCTGTGTAGTTTTTGAGATATGGGCGTTTTAATTTTTTTGCTAGTTTTAGCTCCTGTGGTTCCCACGGGGCATTTTGAGAACGTTTGGTCACAAATCAAGTACGTATGATCAATTAATGCTTCATATCAAATTTGATTCAAATCGGCCTCTCGGTTTGGAAAATAGAAATTTTGGACGGCGTAAAAAGTCTTGCCCCTAAAGACGACAAATATTGCCGCTCGAACTTCTCTTGCACAAATTTAAGTAAACACTCAAATTAAAGCTGTATACTAAATATCAAGTATCTGCTATAGTTGGTTCATGACAAGAAGATTTTAGGGGGCGCGGTAGCTCAGTAGGTAGAGGTGCTGGCTGCAAGCCGAGAGGTTCTCGGTTCGAATCTGCCTGCGGCAATCGTGTTGTGTCCTTAGGCAAGACGCTTCACCCCCATTGCCCACGTGGAGGCACGGTGACGCTGTGTACTAAGGCGTACTGCACGCCGATGATGCACCTGTTCTCAACCAATGCTAACCCTGCTTGTGTGGAATTAGTATGTTGGGGAGCTGACAGTTGCTCGCCGTTGCTCGGTGGTTCTCTTCGGGTACTCTGGCTTCCTCCACCCGTAAAACTGTCGAGGTCATGATTAGCCATTTGCAGAAATATGTGACCTTAAACACCAATAAATAAATAAATAAATACAAGAAGATTTTAAAAACATTGGGGTTCGCCCCAACCCCTCCTCAATATGAGCAGAAAACTAATTTGAAGAAAAAAAACAAATGTGACCTTAAATGCCCCTAAATAACCACTAGTTATATGAAAATGTGCTTTGGGAGAAAAAGATCCAAAAATAAAATAAAATTTATTCTTATTTTGACAAAAAGACCCAAACACCACCTTCACGACAGACAAGTGACAAGAATAGCTCACTCTGACTTTAAGGTGAGCTAAGAAGGCGATCATGGACAGAAAAGTCAAATGTGCTGCATGTATGAGTAGAAAACTCAAGGGGGTGGAAAGCAACGTGGCTAGGGTAGCAAAACAAGAATGAGTCTACATTAAGCAATCTATCTTCATAGGATACATTGTCAATCTTTGAGCCCCTCGGGAGTTACAAAAATAGTCCGAGCATTACAGTTGATCATAATGTGAAATGTGGAGCTCCCCTGTGAAGCCCCCTGATACAATCTATGTGGGCCAATCTTAGTTACCCCACCTCTAGAGGGTACTGAATACAAAATTTCTAATTCTTCAGCTACATGGCCAATTACGGTTCCCATTGGAAACCCAAATATTAACCCAGGCTCTCGATTTGAACAAAGTTGAATGTGACTTTTCCAGAGATGGATCTGAAGAAGCAAATTTTAAGAAATTTCCTCATATTGCACTAAGTTAAAAATCGGGCTACCCAAATATGGGAGCCCAAATATTAACCCATGAAACCAGTTTGCACAAACTTGAATCTAACTCCCCTTGATAAGTTGTAAACCAAATATGAAAGGATTCTGAGAGGTGAATCTGAAGATGAAGATTATTGAAGATTATTGAAGAAAGTCCCTCATATTGTACTAAGATAAATTTGGAGCCCAGATATTAACTCAGGCACTCGACTTGAACGAACTTGAATCTGAAGATGAAGATTATTGAAGAAAGTCCCTCATATTGTACTAAGATAAATTTGGAGCCCAGATATTAACTCAGGCACTCGACTTGAACGAACTTGAATCTGACCCCCCCCCCCCCCCCCCCCCCCCCCCCCCCCCCCCCCCCCCCCCAGAGTTGTTGTATAACAAATATGAAAGCATTCCAACTGGTGGATCTGAAGAAGATTTTTAAGGACACTTCCTCATATTGCACTAAGTTAAAATTTGGGCTACCTTAGCGAACCCAAATATATACCTAGAAACCCGATTTGAACAAACTCGAATCTGACCCCACTAGAGATGCTGTATACCCAATTTGAAAGCATTCTGCCTGGTGGATCTGAAGAAGATGATTTTTAAAACTATCCTCCATATTGCACTAAGTTAAAATATTAACTTCCAAAGGTAGCCCAAATATTAAACCCGGGACTTGTTTTGAACAATCTTGAATCTGACCTACATAACAATCATGTATAACCAAACATTAAAATATTCTGACTGGTGGTTCAGAAGAAGATTTTTAAAGAATATTCCCCAAATAGCCGTAAGTTGACAATTCGGGCTCCTGTATTGAGCCCAAATATGAACCAATGGGCTTCATTTTAATACACTTGTATCTGCACTCCCTATGAATGCTGCAAACCAAATATCAAAAGATTCTGACCTTTGTTTTTAGAGAAAATTTTTTAATTTTTTTACAAATTTGCTGACTCATCCTTTTTTCGATGCCCTCTACAGAACACCCTAACATAATCGATGGCAATTATTGTTTGATCATTCCATTCTACTGGTCCTAAGGATGCCTCACTCCAAATAATAGCTCTCTGTTCTGTGTTGTTTGGGAAATATGGGCATTCGGAAAACAATTATTTTTAGCTCCTGAGGTTCCCACGCCGCATTTTGAAAACTCTTATGATCCACTAATACTTCACATCAAGTTTGGTTCAAATCGACCTCCCGATTTTGAAAACAGAAATTATGGGCGGGGCAAAAATCCTTGCCCCTCCCGTAACGACGACAAATGTTGCCCCTCGAACGTCTCTTGAATACGCTTGAGTCTACGCCTGAAAATGAAGCTGCATACTAAATATCAAGTCTCTGCTATAGCTGGTTCATAAGAGTATTTTTTTTTTTAAAAATGGAGCATTTTGGCCCCACTCCCTCCTCAATATAAGCAGAATCCCAATTTGAAGAAACCCAAATGCCCCTATATAACCACTACTCATGTGAAATTTTATTAAATTGTGACCATTGGTTTGGGAGAAAAAACCCAAACACAACCTTCACGACGGACGACCGACGATGGACAAAAAGTGAACAGAATAGCTCACCATGAGTTTCAGTCAAGTGAGCTAAAATCATATATGTGCACTGCATTGAAAAGGTACAACATAAAATAAAATATTTTGAAAACATTTTCAATTCTTGAGAGGGTTAAATTATTAAATTAAAGATATTCATACAGGAATCAGATCAATTGTTTCTGTGTCGCTTATGGAAGTCTTGAGCAGGTTAAAAGATTTCAAAATTATTCTCATTCCCTTTGGCTTAAAACTACAGAATAACATGTGAATTAAAAGAAAGAATTAAAAAAAACTGTTGTATTCTATACGTGGCCACACCCGGAACATCCAAAATTTGTGTTGGTGGTATTGCATTCCTATATAAAAACACACCAGAGTGTGTGTCAGAAAATTATTTCCCCGAGTCTGTAATATCTTATCATTACATTGAGGACAAGGCTTTCGAATTACCGATCATTTTGTGGTTTTACGGGTTCGTAACTTATGCCATTGGCAAATTAATCTTCTCCAAAATCATAAAATTCACTTTTTTCCTGAAAAAAATATATATACCTTTTCTATGCACTTTAGGCATTATTTTGATATATAACTTGCCTTTCCTTACTTCTCTATTCTGTTTCAGGGGCATTGGGAAAAATGTCAACAAATTGACCAAAGTTAGGTTGGACGACCCCTTAATATTTATGACCTATTACCACGAAGGCTGCATGGTAAAATATCATCAGTTTATCAAATGCGCTTTCCTTTGATGAACTAGAACCTGCCACTTGCTCGTCATTGATAGTATCCAATATATTTATTTCTTCATGTAATTTTGAAAGCTTGAACATCAAAATCGGTTTCAAATTCACGGTTGAAGTCGGACGGAAATTTAGGGTTACAAAGACCTAAATGAGCGACTTTTACTTAATAAACTTTTGAGGGTCGGCATAATTGTTTAGCGTCGGTGAGGTTATCCTAAACACCGTTTGGGGTTTTTTCCTGACATTTTACAACATTACAGGCATAGATATGTTATAATTATTTATTCAACTTATACAATCAACAGAAGATGCCTTGTTTGTGGGAGTTGTTGTTATTATAGGGCCGATCTCATAGGTATATACGGAGAGTTTTTATATATGCTCATGGACATCCGAAACCTAAACCGCAACCTCACAGTTCTACCCCTGAGGTTGCCATAAGGCTGTGAACAATTTTTTTTTCGGGCATCAATCAATTATTTAGGACCCACTTATACTACATGCCAAATTTGGTTCAAACTGACACATCTGTTCTTGAAATAGAAATTTGGGGCTGAGCCAAAATGGATATGCCTCCACAGAGCGCCCAAATATTGACCTACCAGCTTTTCGTGAACAAACTTTAATCTTCAAAACCACAGAAAGTTCCATACCAATTACCAAAGCATTCCCTCTGGTGGTTCGTGAGAAGAAGGTTTTTAAGCTTTTGGGACATTAACCAGAGCCCGAAGATGGCAGCTGCTTTATTTGAACAATTACAGAAAGGGTATATACTTCACAGATGATCTGCGCAATATATTTTTGAATTTGGCCTAAAGGGTGTGAAGCGGTCAAGTTTGCAAGATCAAACAGACGTCGGACGACAGGTGCGAATTGATGGCAATAGCTCCCACTGACTTGCAGCCAGGAGAGATAAAAAGTATGTTGTACGTCAGACAGCCAAGGTGAGTAACCATTACCATCAAGGAGTATCTGAAGCGTAAAGAAGTATGCTGTATTTTTTATAATTTGTGGTTTGCTTTTCAAGATTTTAAATAACATGCAACTATGTTCAAATAAGAGAAAAAATCCACTCCCCCTGACTGGATGAGAACTGGCGTAGTTTCTTTAATGTTTACGGCTCCAGAAGCAAATGTTACCGTCTGACGTCACCACGCAAAATATTTGAAATGACGTCGCCCGTTTCGTAATTACTTCATCAACGGAGTGACTAACAAGTCGCTTCATTTTTTCTAGATTTTTTACATGTGTAGCACGGTGTTCCGGATGATATGTTCTTTAAATTACAAACCAGTTTATTATTTGAACTGAAATAAAATGAGTTAATCTGGTTTCTTGATTATTTATCCAGTGCCGTCGTGGAGTTCACGAGAGGTTTATTTAGTAAACCTGTGATCGTTAAAAGTTGCCCTGAATAAGATAACTTTTAACGATTACAAGTTTAGTAAATGAGCCACTCGTGTTTCACAACGAAGGTTTTGGACTGTGGGTAGTGTCTTATTGGAACATATGCTTCATTGTGATGACTTGACGCTAACATGGTCTAGGGTTTGCGGAGCGGAGCGTATGTTCAACCTCAACGCTTCGCGTCTCATTTGAACATAAGTTCCGCGCCGCAAACCTCAGACCACGCTACCGTCAACTAATCACAATAACTTATAGTGCTGTTCAGTAGTTTGAAAACACCAGTGAGAAATTGAAGATTGTGCTCACTTAAATGGCATCTGAAAAGTGCCATCCTATAAAAATTTATACATGCAGTACTCTTTGAGAATGGCATGTCTGGGTTTCAGTCAGAATTTTGTGTACATGTTTTATTGTTAAATGTATAGTCATCTATTGAATTTGACCCCAACTACTATCATTTGACTGGGGAAGGATTCGAACTTTCGCACAATTGCCAGTTAGCAGGGTCTCCAGGCACTTTATCTTTTCCAATGTTCCTTATAGACCAAGAGGGTCACATTCACAGTTAGTTGTAATTGGATTCAATCTGAGTATAGTTGACCTTGAATTATTAACAACCATTGAATAAAAAGCAGTTTTAATAGAACGTTTGCAGTAACAATATACATGTATATAACAATTACGAAAATATTTTGTTTTTGTTGATAATAATACTTGCACTTATCAGTTTGGACAGAAGACGTGCACAAGTCGTATCATATTAATATTACCCTGATATTTAGGACCAGTATGGCATATTGTGATATGTAAGTTTCATATCCTTGACAACATAGTCTATTTTCGAAACTACATATACAATGTATCGTGGTAGTTAAGAATTCATCATTTCAAGTGTCTGCTCGACCATCTAACCTGAACCCCCAGGTCTTCCGTACTAAAGTTGCCTGGTTAGTGGCTTATACGAGTTTGATACAGTAACCCGTTCACCATGCAGATATGTTACTGGCAGGCTAGCATGCTGCAGAAGGTGATTAAAAACCAGAGGGTGCATAAAAGGCCCTTTTGAATTATATTAAAGTTATTGTTTTATGATATTGTTACCGTTATAAACATTACATATGTCATGTTAATAAAGACATATAAACAAACAAAACCTCTCAAAAGGAAGTTGAATATCAGACATCAATTGATTCCATCCATGACCATCAAATCATTAAAGGATTAATTAACAAAGTTCGAACACAAGCCGTTAAATAAATAAATATAAATTCAGTTTAAAAAATGGAAAATAGAAGTTATTAGAATTTCAAAAGGGGTAGAGGGTGTAAAAAAAACTGGTATATTTTAGTCATGTGTAAAATTTGATCTATTTGTGATACATGTAGATATTTTGATGATAAAGAGGATATAATGTGTCAAATGGCAAAGACTTGTGTTCATTAGGTCATCGGTGTTAATGAAAGCCAACAGCGAGTAATTAGCTGTCAAAGTGAGTTAGATTATTGCTTCAATTATATGTACATGTACTATCACAAGTTTAGACAGGTCTTGTACTTACATGTAACACAAGTTTAAAACTACTGGCTTTAAAATTTGTCTTTTTCAACTTCTTTTCTATTTTTTGCGTTCTCACACATTTCTTGGGTAATAACCCCTACACTTTAACAGAACAAAACATACTGGTGCCTCAGTTATTCAACTCAGTACAGCTGCAGTCCACTCCTGTCTTAGGTCGTCCCATAATTGGAAAGTTGCCCGTCATCAGAATAGACTGTCTTATGCGTACATGCACCAATAAAGGACCATTTATACATAACGCAACACCTGGGTGAAAGTAAATTTTTCCCAACCCCATGCTTTGCGTACTCACATTTTCTGAGTTTTAACTGATGTGCGTTGACAGAAGTCTCAGAACAAATGTACCTGTGTCTTAAGCCGTTCAATAACGTTGCAGTCTGCCCCTGTCTTGGGTCGACACATAATTGGGACGTTGCCCGTCATCAAAACAGACTGCCTTAAGCATACATCAGACCTGTCTCTTCCTTTCTCACTACACTGAATTTTTACTGACACCAAACGGAAATGACTATTTGACGTCACCAGAATGGGGACAAATACAGTCTATTTTGACCCAAGAAGATGGGATGCTTGTACATCCATGATATAGATCTTCGTGGGATGGTATCCAACTGATTGACAGGATTTTACCCTATTGAGCAATTATTCCCCCACCCCCAATCCCCCATTGCCCCCACACCCCTCCCCCCCCGCAAATTTTTTTTTTTAAAAATTAAGTCAATTTTAAACCAGCAACTTATGCAAATCATAATCCAACTCTGTTTGACAGATGAATAATCACTGTAAACAGTGACTTAACAAACACATGTTCTGTGTCATTCAGTACATTACAAGTAAATCCTCTTCATCATCAAAACACTCGTAAATGAAAGTGTCAAAGACACTGTAGCTCAACTTGTCAAGACAAAGACATGTACATGTATAGTATGTGACACAGCAATGACAAACATCTAGGTAATGACCTGATAACAAAGGTACATATAAAGTATTTTTTAACGGTCTGTACATAAATACTGACCGTTGCCTGTAACAAATGTATAGGTAAAGTATTGTAAAGGTGGGTGACAGTCAGATGCTAAACTAGAAAAAAATCTTTGAGTCCCACAGTGGGTCTGACTGAACCCCCAAATATTTGTTCTCATAGCACAGTGATAACAAAGGCACCTTAAAACACACTCATTCCTGTCCCAAGGTGAAAACAAAGGTACTCAAGAAGTTTCGTGAAGATCAATTCACAAATATGAGCTGTGTTGAAGTTGTGACAAAAAACTGATTGGACCTAATTTTGGTAGAAAATGGCCACTGGCAGCCATCTTGAATTTTGGACCGCACCCAGAAACACTCGTTCTCGTCCCAAGGTGATAACAAAGGTACCCAAGAAGTTTTGTGAAGATCGGTTCATAAATACAGCTTCTAGCCCGAGCCGTATTGGCATGTGCACTTACAGTGTATAAGTAGCACTGAAAAAATCAAAGTTCATCTAATTTGCATAATTTCTGCACGAGAAAAAAACCTGTACTATATGTGATGTATTCCATGTTACTAAACATTCATACAAAAATTTATTCAAATCAGAACTTTCATACAGAAGTTCTGTACAAAAGACTGATTGCACTAATTTTGGTACAAAATGGCTGCTGGTGGCCATGTTGAATTTCGGACCACACCCAAAAACACTCGTTCTCATCCCACGGTGATAACAAAGGTACCCAAGAAGTTTCGTAAATATCGGTTCATAAATACGGTCTCTAGCCTGAGCCGTATAGAAGTTGTGTACAAAAAACTGATTAGACCTAATTTCGGTACAAAATGGCCATTGGCAGCCATCTTGAATTTTGGACCGCACCCAGAAACACTCGTTCTCGTCCAAAGGTGATAACAAAGGTGCCCAAGACGTTTCGTGAAGATCGGTTCATAAATACAGACTCTAGCCCGAGCCGTATTGACATGTGTACTTACTGTGTGTAAGTAGCACTGAAAAAATCAAAGTTCATCTAATTTGCATAATTTCTGCACGAGAAAAAAAACCGTATTATATGTGGTGTATCCCTAAACATTCACACAAAAAAATTATTCAAATCAGCGCTTTCATATGGAAGTTCTGTGCAAAAATCTGATTGCACCAAATTTTGTACAAAATGGCTGCCATCGGCCATCTTGAATTTCGGACCGGACCCCAAAACACTCGTTCTCGTCCCACGGTGATAACAAAGGTACCCAAGGAGTTTCGTAAAGATCGGTTCATAAATACGGCCTCTAGCCCGAGCCGTATTGGCATTTGCACTTACAGTGCTGAAAGTAACACCAAAAAACATCAAAGTTAGTCTAATTTGCATAATTTACACACGAGAAAAAAACCCGTATTATATGTGATGTATCCCATGGTACTAAACATTCATACGAAAAATTATTCAAATCAGAGCTTTCATATGGAAGTTCTGTACAAAAAACAGATTTCTGCATCGTCGGTACAAAATGGTGGCTGGCAGCCATCTTGAATTTCGGACCGCACCCAAAAAAACTCGTTCTCGTCCCACGGTCATAACAAAGGTACCCAAGAAGTTTCGTAAAGATCGGTTCATAAATATGGCCTCTAGCCCGAGCCGTATCCAATTGTTGACGGACAGACGGACGACGGGCCATGGCCTAAGCTCAAATTTGGCTTCGCCAAAGTTGAGCTAAAAATGGAGGAAATTTTAAACTTGACTAAAATATACCAGTACAAGTATATACACCATCTAGTATCTACTCCTTTGGAAGCTGTATTAACTTACATTTCCCCTTTTCTTATATGCGTTCCTTTATTTTCATTTGTGTTTGATAAATAGCATGACACAATATCACAATCTGTGAATCAACAATACAATTGTGTTATAAATTGTGTCAAATACGAAAGTTTTTGGAGCAGCTGTTATGAAGAAATGTTTCAGCAGTTAACGGATGACGTACAATGGACGCCGAACGCGAAGCGATGGCAATACTTTCAGTCATGAATGTGAGCTACATGAAAAAAAAGAACGCTAGGCCCCAGGGTGTCGGAGGCGGTCATCTGGCAAAATTGTTTAAAGACGGATTTAATATAGCACCTATGGAAAGTTAACACTACCGGGAAAGGCAGGTAGACAACCAATCTGGCTTTGTCATCACACCTACCTCATTTTCTATTGTTATATCCTATATGTTTGTGAAACTATGATGCACTCAGTGTATTTGCATGTGCTCCACATTAAGTGAAGTGAAGTATAATGATTTAATGATTTAAAATAGCACCAACAGCTTAGCAAGTTAACACTACAGAGGGATGAAGTCATTTAATTATAACTCTTCTTGCCAGATGATTTTTTTTCTAGAATTGGGATGCTGCAACAGAAATAATGCCTAGATTTGTAGTAATGCAAAACTAGGGAGCCACAAAATATCAATGAATTGAGAATGGGATTTTTAATCTTGCTTATTCATCACATTACACTAATTTAAAATTTGGGCCCCCTATGGAGATCCCAGATATAAATCACTTGATATGAACATATTTGAATCTGGGCCAAACTAGGATGCTGTATACCAAATATCAAAACATTGTGAATGTTGGTTCTCTGTTCTTGAGAAGATTTTAAAGAATCTTCCTCTTTTGCACGGAGCTAACTCTTATACACCACACTGAGCCAAAATATCAACCCAATGACTTATTTTCATAAACTTGAAACTGCACTCAGTGACACGGAGAGCCCAATTACTAACCAACTGACTTAATCTGAGCAAATTTGAATATCCAAGCATAGTAAGGATACTGTATACCATATACCATAATATTCTGACTTATCGAATATCCAAGCACAGTAAGGATTATGTATACCATATACCATAATATTCTGACTTATTGAAGATCCAATCACAGTAAGGATACTGTATACCATATACCACAATATTCTGACTTATTGAATATCCAGTCACAATAAGGATACTGTATACCATATACCATAATATTCTGACTTATTGAAGATCCAATCACAGTAAGGATACTGTATACCATATACCACAATATTCTGACTTATTGAATATCCAGTCACAATAAGGATACTGTATACCATATACCATAATATTCTGACTTATCGAATATCCAAGCACAGTAAGGATTATGTATACCATATACCATAATATTCTGACTTATTGAATATCCAGTCACAGTAAGGATACTGTATACCATATACCATAATATTCTGACTTATCGAATATCCAAGCACAGTAAGGATTATGTATACCATATACCATAATATTCTGACTTATCGAATATCCAAGCACAGTAAGGATTATGTATACCATATACCATAATATTCTGACTTATTGAATATCCAAGCACAATAAGGATACTGTATACCATAATATTCTGACTTATCGAATATCCAAGCACAGTAAGGATTATGTATACCATATACCATAATATTCTGACTTATCGAATATCCAAGCACAGTAAGGATTATGTATACCATATACCATAATATTCTGACTTATCGAATATCCAAGCACAGTAAGGATTATGTATACCATATACCATAATATTCTGACTTATCGAATATCCAAGCACAGTAAGGATTATGTATACCATATACCATAATATTCTGACTTATCGAATATCCAAGCACAGTAAGGATTATGTATACCATATACCATAATATTCTGACTTATTGAATATCCAAGCACAATAAGGATACTGTATACCATATACCATAATATTCTGACTTATCGAATATCCAAGCACAGTAAGGATACTGTATACCATATACCATTATATTCTGACTTATTGAATATCCAAGCACAGTAAGGATACTGTATACCATATACCATAATATTCTGACTTATTGAATATCCAGTCACAATAGCATTTGGAATTTCTGTATAGCATTTTGCAATGCGAATCCAGTCATCAAAAACCCTGACTAATTCAACAATAAATATGTCCAGAGATAACAGTTTGGAAATTAAGATAGAGAATAGGATCTGTTTATGAATAATGATAATGTTAAATTTGTATTGATGTCACCAATTATTTAATCAGATTTAAGTGTTCTCATCAAATTATTCATATCTATTCATAATTTATACATTTTTTTTTAATCTCTGATTTTTTTTATGACCACTCAAAGGAATATAACAATCGGTCAATCCAGAAGCGATATTGTTTTGTTTTTAAATTCCTGACCAATGAAAAGTGTACTAGTAAATGCACATGATTATATCTGACAAATCCACCCCAACCACCCAAAACTGCATACAAAATTTAATAACACAGTCGGGTTCGTAGCACTTTTTTAAGGACTATTTCATTGCATGACCAATAATAATTCTGTTGGACAAACTGTTCAAAATTCTAAAAACAATGAAGTTACAGTAAGATGAATTGTTATTACCTACAAAGTTTTGACTAATGTCAGGGGATGATTTGACCAAAACAATTAGGGGACGTTTTGATTTGTGGACGTTCTGACCAGCACCCCATACGAATCCTCTTGGGGACGTTTAGACCAACAGTGAACATCTTCGAGACGTTTTCAGCATAAACAAAGCCTTCAGTTTTGGAATTTACCCCCCATGCAGCTCTCCCGCTGGGTTTTGAAGAATTGCGATGTCCCAGCATTCTTCTTGGATATGTGAATCACGAGTTGTTCTCATGAAATATTATTGTATTATCAGTTCTGGTTCGAATGCGGTAGTAGACTTTCAGGAACCAGTGGTGCCTGTTGATTACATATGTTTCGTGTTCCATACATCTCAACCTTCATGTTGATGTATGATGTGTGTATATTCAATTTAAATTTAAGGAATATCAGAGATGGGAATTTCAAAATTCTATTTCTTAAACAGCACCTTTACAACTGTGTTGGATAAATGTGCCATTTTATCACTTTTCTTTTCAGCATTCAACTTAGTTGGGAAGCCTTTCTTGTGACAAACATATCCAAGTTAGATGCAGTGACCGACCAACCTTCAGATGTCTGTTACTTTTTTGGTGGATTTTCACAGTCAACAGTTTTTCTGCACAGAGAACATCATGCTTTGTGAATATTTCTTTCACGTGCAATATTCACGCGTATTTTGTTTTACTCAAGTCATGTTGAAAACACATTTTCCAGACGGCATATTGTTGAGATCAACGACAACACTCAAAACGTGTTACAAATGCCAAATGACCTTGAATGTATGTGCACACGAACTGATGACTTTGGTGGATTTGTGGCTATGAACCTTACTATTTGTGTACCATAACAAATCGGACCACACGAGTTTACTAACACAGCGCGTTATAGTAGAAGACGTGACCAAATAGCCTACCCATTCAATCATTTGCCAATATCGACTCCTCTAACATACATCTTCACACATTAAGATCACACTTTTAACTCTCTTACGTCCGTTTCTCCAAATCTCCACAATTCTCACTTCTCTCCACGGCCTTTGATTGACACATTGACTCGATCCATCGTGTCCTGTTGTAGATACTACATGTCCTGTGCGAGAACACTTATGGATCGCCCACCTCTCATCACCATGAGAAAGGAGAAAAGTTATCAGTGATGCATGGACTACTTTAGGTGTTTGACTTGGTTATGGGCCAATCTACTCCTGGTCGACCTGGTTATGTACAGGTTGTTTCATATTCTGAATTGTTTATACACTCACCATTTATAGCATTCAATATAAAATGTGATTCAGACGTTGTTATTTCACCTCTTTGCTGTCTTTTTTTACAATACATAAACCCTTTGGTCACATTTCACTGAGATTTAAGAACTTTTGAGGTGTGTGTGTGTGTGGGGGGGGGGGGGGGGGGGGGGTATTTTACAGTAATTTTTAAGGATCGATGTGTATTTAAGCAGTGTTTTAAGGAAGCGATCGAACTTTAAGCACTTTTCATTTCCGTACGAACCCTTTAAAGTCATACTAGTGTTTTTGTAATTTTCTTAAAAATTTGATTCAAAATCAAAGAAATATAATTATATTAAAATTTTGAATGAAAGTAGTCCCATCACAATCAGGTGTCATTGTTAAAATACTTTATTAAATAACTGATATTTTTTTTTGTCTGAAGAAAGCACAGAATGTGGCTTACATTTACATATATGACCCCCTCCCCACACACATGGGACGATCTCAAAAAGCTCTTTC
This sequence comes from Pictodentalium vernedei, assembly GCA_031216915.1. Lineage (NCBI taxonomy): Eukaryota > Metazoa > Mollusca > Scaphopoda > Dentaliida > Dentaliidae > Pictodentalium > Pictodentalium vernedei. The sequence continues at coordinate 2,034,672 of CM062288.1, read as the reverse complement.
CAGTGAGGGGTCATAAGAAATGTTTTCAAAAGAAAAAAATAAACAATGTGATAAAATTTGAAGGACATTTTTAATTGGGTTTTTTGAGAGATTGTCACTTTTTTCAATTATATTGAGTGAAGTGTTAATTTACTCTATTCATCCAAATAATAGTATGGGGTGAAATAATACCATGTGAAAACTTTGGTTGATAAAGGTTTAATTTAGAATAATTATTTACATATAAACAATTTGTGCAGCATGAAGCATACAGTACAGTCGTCATGGATTGGTCGAATTCCACGCGTGGTCAGTGATGTCTACGTATGCTACACTTGTGATTTATGGTCACTAATTAGTTTATATCATGTTGTAAACAGTGAACTCAAGAGGGCGACTTGTTCTACTTGTGATTTATGGTCACTAATTAATTTATATCATGTCATAAACAGTGAACACAAAATGACGTCTTCTTCTACTTGGATTTATGGTCACTAATTAATTTATATTTAATTTAATCTTATTTGTTTTACAAGAATTGGCGAACAAGTTATACAACTTATATTAACGCCTCTCCTTGGCGTTTTGCACATGGGTCTACGCATGCATTTACCAGGTAATAAAAATCAACTGTGATTTATGGTCACTAATTAATTTATATCATATCATAAACAGTGAGCACAATATGACGTCTTCTTCTACTTGTGATTTATGGTCACTAATTAATTTGTATTTAATTTAATCTTATTTTTTTACAAGGATTGGCGAACAAGTTATACAACTTATATTAACGCCTCTCCTTGGCGTTTTTGCACATGGGTCGTAATCCACGTGTGGTCAGTGTTGTCTACGCATGCGTTTACCAGGTAATAAAAATCAACCTCAGTAAAATTTTAATTAATGTAACCCTGGATTGTACCTGGTGGTTCATTAATTAAATGATGATTATTCTTATAATTAGTGTTTGGTATCCATGGAAATATAACCCACCCGTGAAAAGTGACCAGTCCACAGCGGTCATACTCTATATTCACAAGTTATTGTTTTAATTAATTTTTTCAGTGTCATGAATTTAAGAAATAAAAAACTTTTATATTATTGTCGTCTGTTCGTTTTGTTATATCAAAATAAATGATTAAGTTTCAGAATTTGTTGTCATTCAATTTTAATTTTCAACAAATTTATAATTTGTACAAATAATAATTGCTTATTGTAGTAAATAAACTCAAGATAATTTTTATGTTTATTTTTGTTTTCATTCTTTATACCAAATCTTTTCATTATTCCTTGGAAAAATATCTGAGAAATGATTTTATTCTTGTAAATTACAAATATTTAGAAAGATTTCTACATGTGAAAAAAATAAATGTGTTTACAACATATAAATTACTTAATGACCATAATAATTTGTGTGGAACAAGATGCCACTTGCAATGCAATATCATTGCAGATGACATCTTCTTTCACTCAAGGAATGAAATTTTGATATCATAAATTAATATTGTAATAATTGTAACCGGGTGTCTTTATAGAATAAATTACACAGGCGTAGGTTCAACCACAAATAATTTATTGAAGAACTACAATTGAAAAACCCTGAAATATACAAATGTATACAAGTTCAAATAACATCTAGATTCAAAATTGTATAGCACAAAAAAAGAAAATATTAAAAACCCGATCACACATCTAACCTCATGTTTCATGACTGAAGTTAATGAATCACATTGACCATTGGCATTCCATCAATGGGACGAAAATACTACCCTTAATAGAGGATTCATATATATTAATTATAATTACTAATTATGAGTAATCCACAATTTAACAATTTATTAAAAGATCTAATAAACGAATATAAACCTCATATGTAATTTGAAATAAAATCTGCACAGAAAACTATTTCAGTTTTATGACATGGGGATTAGTGCCACATTCTAATGTTGGACTCTCAGAGATGGCTCACATACCAACAAAACAATGCATAATGTATTGCCTGTTTGTATGCGATCCACTTCCGTGGACATGTAATTCGAACTAATTGATCAATGCGCTAAAACAGAAACCATTCTACAAATGTAGAACAGCACTGATCAGGTTGCCAGAGATTTTAATTATGCAACTGGGAGTATTTGCAACAATTTAACTATGTGACATCACAACAACCAGTAAAACATATGAACTAAATATTTATAACTTAACTCACATCAGTCGACCAGGGTTATAGCCTGATGTGCTGACAACACACTTAACACACATCAGACGACCCGGGCTATAGCCTGATTTGCTGACATCACATAATAAACTGCAATAGTTATTGCTCAGTCATGGAGACAAATTGTATATTGAATAAAATGTCAGGCCAAGTCCGGGTTCTTCATGTATGTTAACAGGTTATAAACAGGCCCTTGTATACTACTTGAATATTATTACCACTTTCTCAGTTTTAAAGAACTGGGAGTAGATTCAAACCATACCCTATTGATTAAATAGAGGTTCTTGTGTGTGGAGCAAAGTTTGAATCTTTATGTTTAACACTTGTCGCCGACAATCTTTAACACAAATGCTAAATATTTGAATATCTCACTGGAATAAAATTTTTAAAAGTATTAAAATAATTCTCATTACTACAGTTAGCCACCAATCCACGTAAGACAGTTATACTTATTTAGTAGTTACTCGACACCAATTAATTTGATCACTTTGCAAAATGGGAGCGAACTCCCTTAATCAGTTAAACCAAATTATGTTGATTTCAGTCAGCTGTTATAAACAGTTACAATTCCGAAAAACCTGATAAATTTTGAATCTGTAAGACACTTTTACCAATTAAATGGGAATTTATGAAATGATATATTCGCAAAGATAAACACTTACCATTTAATTAAATTTTAATTGGCGAGAGACGATCTCTAATTTCAGCCTTCGAGACATGAAAACATTGTGAAATATAACAAATGAATTTCGCGCACTTTATTTGTTTAATTGCCCACCAATTGAAACGCTTTGATAAGATTACAGGCGGCGTTGATTACTCTCTCTCTCTCTCTCTATTTACCAGTCATTACTCTCACAACTCGCATACAGTTTCATTCAAATTAAAAGGCTGTGCTCACCCCTGTTTGCTATCACAGCGCATGGTGTTTTATGCACCTTACTGCTGTTTAAAATAGTGTTGGCAGTGGGAATACAGGTCACATAAATTCATGAACTGCATCTTAAACAATACACAGTACATACAGTTCAGATGAAAATTCTGATCCTTCTACATAATCAAGCTTCTACGTGAGGGGGAGAAGGTGGAGGAGGTACGCGTCGTTCTCTCTTTCTGTATAGATATACATGGGATGTATTTGTATCTACCTTTGGTTGTTCTGTGTCCTGATATCTGGAGTGCTTTATTACAGCAATGTTATCATTGTCATGATTGTAACATATACCACTATTAGATGAGAAACCATACCAAAACTCAATACGATTACATACATTAATGCAAATATGATATAGAGATTGAACACGATATTTATTTATAACAATAAACCATTCAAGGTGTGGAGGAATGTTGTGTTTAGGAATTGATATAATTGTAGACGTATAGCTACCATTATTTGTGAATTCTGCAACACATGTTCTGTACATTATATCACAACAACTCACATATAATCTACCAAATCTGCCTATACATAATCCTCTTGGAAACCATAAATTATGATCGTCAAGTCGTGCTATAAATAATACATGATGTAAATCTGTAACACTTAATGATACAATTCTGTTTTTCCCCAAATCACTTATAAATAGTTGTTGACCACAACTAGATGATATCAAATGCCATGGATTACGGAATATTGGATCTGATTGATGAATAATATTCCCCCCATCATTATAACTTACAACTATATCATCTCCCCCAGTCCCAGTCGTGGTAGTTACAAAATTGATGAATAATATTCCCCCCATCATTATAACTTACAACTATATCATCTCCCCCAGTCCCAGTCGTGGTAGTTACAAAAAATCGATTGTCTACTCTACATATTCCCTGACAATTGGCCGATAAACGGATTTCTATAGATAGCGATAAATCCTTCAAGTTATAGACATTGATCTGACGATGGTGCTGAAGTGTTATGGCTAATACATCTCCATATATACAGAGATCACGGGGGGAATTCGGTAATTCTATGGTTTGTAGAATTCTCTGTCCGTCATTACTGACACGATGACATCTGTCGGGACTCGCTGTAACTAACATAAATTGTCCATCCGTGTCCGGAACAATAACAATACTCTCGATCACACCCGCCTCACACCTAAACCGTCCAATATTTACAAACCTTTCCAGTACTCCATCTTGTCTGTCACCAATATTTTCTGCCATATTTTATCTAATATTATATAAAATTATTGTTGACTCTAAGACACAAATAAATTACCTTATGATTCTAACGATTATATCAATGACCGGCGATGAACAATAATATGACAATACGCAAGGCGTAAGAAGGAACCCCAAAGTATCCAACATATTGAAATATTTCATTCCGCAACCATTACTCCAAAAACATTTTGGTTTATTCAGTCGAATTCCTGCAATTGTTTAATTTCAGCCAAACATGAATACGTTTCACAGTACTAAATATTTTCCCATAAACGACCATTATAACGTTCAGGAGAAAAAATATGGTCGTATCATTTTAAATTTAACATTCAAATATTTTTTGTCAAGTATAGCCCTTCAGACAACCTTTTTCTGATCTTCAAACATGGGTCATGCAACAAATAAAAGAAAAACTAACAGAAAGGGAAGTGCTGGTCACATGTTCATATTTCTCAGGGAATTCCCAAACAAAACACACCAATAGTCAAACAAATTTTTAGGTTCTAAAAGTTCTCAAATCATCCTCTTTGTTCATCTGGAACATTCAACAGTAATGCAAAATGTCAGTAGACTTCTTCAAATGTTTATTGAAACAATATATTTTCCCAAGACTGCTTAGTTTTGGGAATTACATAATTTCCGAGCGCAACTTTTAGAGGCAGGTACATCTAATTAAAATATTTACAACAGTTATACCTATGAGCAAACCCAACCCTACCAAAGATACATTTACCTCTTTCATGTGATGAAAGAGTCATTTCTGCAATAGAATTCAACTTTTGGCTTCTGTCTAGTAAAAAGCATGGGAAATTTGTTCTTTTGAAGAGAACTGTCCAATCTGTGTCAAATAGGCTTAAAAACTGTTATTGCCTCCGACAGAATTTCTACTCTGTTACCTAATAAGTTAGGAGGGATAAGAATTCACAGCTTTCTTTGAAACTACCCACAAAACCTTTTCACAAAATCTGTTTTAATCAATCATTCTGCAAGATAAATAGTGCCCCACCACCATGAAACAATTTGACAATTTTGTTTCAAAATTGGGGTTGTGCAGGACTTATAGTTCCTCTAAATTTGGGAGAATCCATTTGCATTCTTGGGGAAATCGTTCCGAGAATTCAGACCTGCTATGGGCCAGGATCCTATTAGGTCAGTATGATTGAACCCCTGTTGCATACTGATAATACATGTTAACCCTTTACCCAATACAGCTTTTTAATTTTTACAACACCAACTACTGATTTTTACCCCCACCCCCTCCCCCAGGGGCCTTAATCGCTCACCTGACAAGGTGGTTCAGAGAAGTGTTTGGGGTCAGATTCAGTTAGTCAAGGTTCATGGACACTACATAGGAATAATGTTATGAAATTATTCATAATTCTAGTGTCCATGTCAGATGATTATTAGCATAGGTCTTCCTGATTGCTTCCAATTCTGACAGCTGTAGACAAGTACTGCCAAACTTCCAAGGGTTGTTGTGTCACTGCAGCCTGAAAGGCAAATTTTATGGAAAAGCTCTAAGGAATGGGTTTGAACATTTATGAACAACCTCGAACCTAACCCACCCCTGCCCAAATATTAAGCCACAGACCTGAAATGGACGAACTCAAATCTGCACACACCCCCCCCTCCCCCCCCCCCCCCCCCCCCCCCATTCCTGCGATACCAAATATGAAAGGGTTCTGTACCAAATATTAAAGCATTAAACTAGTGGGTCTGAAGAAAAAGATTTTTAAAGAAATTTTCTCATGTTGCTTTGAGTTAATTTGCACTCCCATAATGAGCCCAAATATTAACCCATAGATTTGGCTTGAACAAACATGAATCTGACCCCCTTAGAGATGTTGTAAGCCAAATATGAAAGGATTCTGACAGGTGGATCTGAAAAAATAGAGTTTTAAAGAAATGTCCTCATACTGCACTAAGTTAAACTTTGGGCTTCAATAGATAGACCAAATATTAAGCCAGAGGCCATTGAGCCCAAATATGGACCTAGGGACATGGCTTGAACAAACTTGAATCTCACCCCCCTAAGGATGCTGCATACCAAATATCGAAACATTCTGGCTGCTGGATCTGAAGAAGATTTTTAAAGAAAATTCCTCATTTTGAACTAAGTTATAATTCGGGTTACCACAGTGAGCCCAAATATGAACCCGGGGACTTGGCTTGAACTTGAATCTCACCCCCCTAAGCATGCTGCATACCCAATATCAAAAGATTCTGCTGTTGGATCTTGAGAAGAAGATTTTCAAAGACATTTGCCTGAAATGCACTAAGTTCAAATTTGGGCTCCTATACTGAGCCCAAATATGAACCCAGTGGGCCGATTTGAACAAACTTGAATCAGATCCACCCCACAATGTTGCATATCAAATATCAAAAGATTCTGCCTGCTGGATCTGGAGAAGAAGATTTTTAAAGAAATTTGCCTGAAATGCTTCTATAGTGAGCCCAAATATGAATCCAGGGGGCCGATTTGAACAAATTTGAATCAGATCCCCCCTACAATGTTGCATACCAAATATCAAAAGATTCTGCCAGCTGAATCTGGTGAAGAAGATTTTTTAAGAAATTTGCCTGAAATGCACTAAGTTTGAATTTGGGCTCCTATACTGAGCCCAAATATAAACCCAGGGGGCAGATTTGAACAAACTCAAATCAGATCCACCCTACAATGTTGCATACCAAATATCAAAAGATTCTGCCAGCTGAATCTAGAGAAGAAGATTTTTTAATGTTTTTCCCATTGCCTACAGTGTTAAAAACTGTTTTCAAAGTCCCGAAACTGTACCCTATGATAAAACCGACCGCAATTTTTTGGGACCAATCCTTTCTGTTGGTCCTAAGGAAGCTTCACACCAAATAAAAATTCTCAGTGCCGTGCAGTTTTGGAGATATGGCGTTTTACTTTTTTTCTATTTTTAGCTCCTGCGGTTCCCACGGGGCTACAGAAAAAGAAAATTCGGCATAAATTAGGTACTTATGACCCAATAAGCCCTCACATAAAATTTGATTCAAACCAGCCTCTCGGTTCGGAAAATAGAAATTTTTGGCGGGCCAACAATTTTGTCCCTCCCATAACGACGCCAAATTTAGCCCATCAAACTTCTTTTAAAGAAATCCAAGTCTACACCTTAAAAGGAAGCTGCATACCATATATCAAGTCTCTGCTACTGCTGGTTGATGAGAAGAAGATTTTGGTGCCCCTTGGGGGCATGGTACCACCCAGGAGAAGGGGGCAACTTCATTTGAACAAATCTGAATTGGCATTAGGTAATAAACATTTACCCAACATTTGAATAATGTAAAGTTAACACCGGACGGACAGCGGACAGAATGTGATCAGTAAAGCTCCCACTGAGCTTTGCTCAGGTGAGCTAAAAAACTATATTAATTTTTTAATAAATTGATGGTGACATGAATTTCCCATTATTTTTTAATCACATTCTTTCTTCTGAACACATTTCACATTGTGTTTGATATTTTGCATTCTTTGTAAGAAAAAGCTTAAGTTTTCTCAGTTAAGGCACCTCAAGTCATAAAACAGTGAATTTTTCCAACAGAATGATCAGTACCTGCTACTGTGGTGTCTCATGACACTGTTAAAATCACCAAATATTGATTCATTAGTGCTGTGATTGTGCTGCAAATATCCACAAGTGCACTTTCACTATTTTGGTTTTAATCCCCACAGGCATGCATTCTGTCAAAGGGAGTGAAATTGTAGAAAATATGTTCACAAAGAGGACAAGTTGCAGTACAGTCGCTGTGGACGGGTTGTAATACACGCGTGGACAGTGATGTCCACTCGTGCGTTTACCAGTCAATAAAAATCATCATCTACAAAATTTTAATTGAAGCACGGGGTTTCATTATTTATTAAATTTATGATGATTATACCTATAGTTAGTGTTTGGCATCAAATATTATTGTATCCGTGGAAATATTGCCCATCCATGGAAAGTGAGCAGTACACAGCCACTGTACTGTATTTGTTTCAAGTATATAATATACTCTTTGATGTTTAATATATTTGTGATAGGCTGGGTCCAAAGTACTCAGTACTTGTAGTACTCGAGTACCACTTTTTTGATAAAGTACTCAATACTTGCCAGCCCAGATTTTTGTATGTGTGTGTGTGTGTGTGTGTGTGGGCAGGGGGGGGGGAATGAAAAGCAAAGAAACATTTCATCTGAAGGACAGACAGACATGCAGTAACAAATTTGGGAAGCCTACATAAAAGTAGTGACTAACTTAAAATGAAAAATATAGATAGAAGAGCCAGGGCAATGTTGACAAACAGAAAACAAACAAGAGCCCCCAGAGGGCCTGATGGCATTCACCTGACGTGGTAGCCTAAATATCAACCCAGGGAATTTATTTGGACATTTAGTTGCATCTGCCCCTCATAAGAAAAGCTTATACAAAATATCAAAGGATTCTGACCGGTGGATCTCCAAAAAAAAAGGATTTTTAAAGAATATTCCTCATACTGAACTAAGTTATAATTCGGGCTCCCACAGAGAGCCCAAATATGAACCCAAGGACTTGGCTTGAACAAATTTGAATCTCACATCCCTACGGATGCTACTATATACCAATATCAAAAGATTCTGACTACTGGATTTTAAAGAATGTTCCTCTTATTGAAGTAAGTTGTAATTTGGACTCCCACAGGGAGCCCAAATATGAACCTGAGGACTTGGCTCGAACAAACTTGAATCTCTCCCCTCTAAGGATGCAGCATCCCAAATATCAAAATATTCTGAAGAGTGGATCAAAAGAAGATTTTTAAAAAATATTCCTCATATTGCACTAATCTAATCACAGAGAGTCCAAATATGGACCCAGGGATTTGATTTCAACAAACCTGTGAATAAATCTTCCAAAGATGTTATATGCAAAATATGAAAGCCTTTGGAGCAGTGGTATGGGAGAAGAAGATTCTTTAATGTTTTTCCCATTACTAAAATGATGACTCCGCACAAGTCCTGGAAAACTTCCCTATGATAAAACTGATGGCAAGATCCTGAAGTTCCCACAAGGGCAACCGGAAAATGTTTTGGCATAAATTAGGTACTTACATGTACAACCCAATAAGCCCATCATATCAAATTTGCTTCAAATCAGCCTCTGAATTTGGAAAATAGAAATTTTGGTACAATTCGGGCTCCTACAGGAAGCCCAAATATGAACCCTGCGACTTGGCTTTAACAAACTTATATCTCACCTCCCTGAGGATACTGTATATATCAAAATATTCTGACTGCTGAATGTGAAGAATACTTTTGAAGAATATTCCTCATTTTGAACTAAGTTATAATTCAGGCTCCCACAGTGAGCCCAAATATGAACCCAGGGACTTGGCGTAAACAAATTTGAATCCCCCCCCCCCCACCCCTCCCCCTGTAAGGATGCTGCACACCAAACATCAAAACAGTCCGACTACTGGATCTGAAAAAGTCTTTTAAAGCAAATTCCTCATTTTGAACTAAATTATAATTCAGGCTCCCACAGTGAGTCAGGGTTTCACAAATATATTTTTGTGGGATCCATTTCCAACATGTGTCTTAATCACATGAATTATGCTTATTTATCTTCAAATACATAGATTGTTAGATTGTTGAACCACCACATCAAAGGCTATTGCAGTAATCATGTTTATAGAAATTAATTAGATCTGATACGGTTAACCGATTAATTGACTAACCAATGATCAATATCTTGAATGATAAAAAAAAATAGGCTGATGAAATCGTCAGATGTGTACCCATACGCGCAACTAGTAGAAAGCTGTATGACGGAGGGCCACCACGGATGCCGACATTATGTACACCATACAAGGTATGGGTACATATATATAGAAATGGATTGGAGGAGTGTCTAATTTGATGGATAAAGGGTTAATATCTCCGGATCAAATTATCAGATTTACATAAAAAACTATACAGCACAGCACACCAGTAACCTGAATAAATATATAAAGTAACATGACAATCGGATTGATATTTTTTGAGTTATCTCATGCCAAAGGGGTTGGAGGAATTTTCAATTTGAAGGATAAAGGATATACAGCTTGGTACATCAGTAACCCGAACACAAATATAAAGTAACTTGACAATCCAAGCAATATTTTTCAAGTTATTGAATGCCAAAGGGATTGGAGAAATTTTCAATTTGAAGGATAAAGGGTTAATATCTTGGGATCAAATTATCAGATTAACACCAAAAACTATACAGCTCAGCACATCAGTAACCTGAACACAATTGTAAAGTAACTTGACAATCCAAGCAATATTTTTCAAGTTATCAAATCCCAAAGGGATTGGAGGAATTTTCAATTTGAAGGATAAAGGGTTAATATCTCAGGATTAAAATAACAGATTAACACTAAAAACTAGACAGCTCGGTACATCAGTAACCTGAACACAAATATAAAGTAACTTGACAATCCAAGCAATATTTTTCAAGTTATCGAATGCCAAAGGGATTGGAGGAATTTTCAATTTGAAGGATAGTAACTAGACAATCCAAGCAATAATTTTCAAGTTATCGAATGCCAAAGGGATTGGAGGAATTTCCAATTTGAAGGATAAAGGGTTAATATCTCAGGATCAAATTATCCGATTTACACCAAAAACTATGCAGCTCGGCACATCAGCAACCTGAACACAAATATAAAGTAACTTGACAATCCAAGTAATATTTTTCAAGTTATCGAATGCCAAAGGGATTGGAGAAATTTTCAATTTGAAGGATAAAGGGTTAATATCTCAGGATCAAATTATCCGATTTACACCAAAAACTATACAGCTCGGCAAATCAGTAACCTGAACACAAATATAAAGTAACTAGACAATCCAAGCAAAAATTTTCAAGTTATCGAATGCCAAAGGGATTGGAGGAATTTTCAATTTGAAGGATAATGGGTTAATATCTCAGGATCAAATTATCCGATTTACACCAAAAACTATACAGCTTGGCACATCAGTAACCTGAACACAATAAAAAGTAACTTGACAATCCAAGCAATATTTTTCAAGTTATCGAATGCCAAAGAAATGGATACGGACACCGGATGGACAGACGGACGGACATTCTAATAAATGGGTACTTAGGTGACTATTTTTACGGGACTACAATAAAATGCATGTCCATTATACTAAAACAAGTGATTTTGGGAAAAATTTTTGGGGTGGTAGCAAACCCTGACCCTACCCTTTACTGACCCTAACCCTACACCCTCTATTCTAAACCCCACCCTAGACTAATGAAAATGGCTATTTTTTTAGGGTACCTTATCATAAAATGCATGTCCATTCTATTAAAACAACTTTTGGGGAAAAATTTTTTTGGGGTAGTAGCAAACCCTAACCCTACCCTTTACTGACCATAACCCCACCCCCCGCCAACTCTAAACCCCACCCTAGAAAATTGGGATTTACTTGTGGGACTAGCCACCTAAATCGCGGTAGTCACCTCACCCCCGTTTATACTGAAAATTAGCCCCCTAAGTAGTCATTTATGAGTGCGGATGGACGGACAGACGGACGGATGGACAAAGGATGGACGAATGACGGATGGTCACCCCGGATGCCGGCATTCTGTGTACCATACATAGTATGGGTACACATAAAAAGTAATTGATTGGTTAACCGTTACTTTTGAAGTACGGTACTATATGGCTGGATTCACATCGCAAAATGCTATACAAAAATGTCCAATTGCTAACCATTTTTCTTTCATATTGGGTAAGCTAAAATTCACTATTTATCATCACTTTTTGAAACAAAGATGGAAACTGCTAATCAAATTTTTAAAAACAAAAAATACCCTGTATGGGTTAACTATGGAACAAACTTGCTCCAAAACAGGCAAACATTGTTACACTGGCTCACATCAATTGCATGAGACAAAGAAATGCATGCCAGTTACGTGCCAAAATACTTGTTCACTTGCATGATCATTATACTGTATCAGCTAAAAACGGTCATTCTCAACCCTTCACCAAATGCAGGTAGCAGATGATACTTGCACAAGAAATTCTTGAATTACTAAAGATTTTCAATGTTTGTCTCAAAAACATAGCTTATGACCGCCCCCCCCCCCCCCCTCCTTATTGGAACAAGCTCAATGAGCTTGTTCCAATGAGGGGTCATAAGCTATGTTTTAAGACAAAAATTGAAAATATAAAATTTGAATGGACATGTTTGTATATGGCGCTGCCCGGTTTTGTCCATTATGCTGAGTAAAGTTTTAATTATATAAATAGTCAATGGTACAGCAATTATTCAGCTACCTATTGGGGCAAGTGATTAATCAGTTAACCAAGGTTAACCCATGCGATTAATCAATCACGAAAACCCTTTAATCATTTCAGCTCTAAAATTCATTTAATTTTATTAAATTTTATCTGATGAAAAAATGCTTATATTTTGGGGGGAATGGTAAATATGGATCTTCTTAACAAGCATTTGCAAGAACATCACAGGAATGAAATCACCGTTCTCGCAATTTGCAAAACACTGGTGAGCAAAAATATAGGCTTGGCTTGAAGATCTCACCCGCCCAATGATGGTGCATAGCAAATATCAAAAGATTCTGATTGGTGGGTCTGAAGAAAAAGATTTTTAAAGAATATTCCTCATACTGCACTAATTTCAACATTTGGACTCCCATAGAGAGCCCAAATATGGACCCAGGGATCTGATTTCAATAAACGTGTAAAAAAATCTTCCAAAGATGGTATATGTGAAATTTGAAAGGTTTTGGAGGAGTGAACTGGGTGAAGAAGAGTCTTAAATGCTTTCTCCATTACCCACAGTGTTACAGAATGCTGACTAAGCATTTTTTCAAAGTCCCGAAAAAGTACCCCATGACAGACCTGACAGAAATTTGCTTAGACCATTCCATTCTGTTGGTCCCAAGGAAGCTTCACACCAAATAAGAATTCTCAGTGCCATGTAGTTTTGGAGATATGTGCGTTTTGAATTTTGTTCTATTTTTAGCTCCTGCGGTTCCCATGGGGGGATGGGAAAATATTTTGGGGCATAAATTAATTACTTATGATCAAATAAACCCACAAATTAAATTTGGTTCAAATCAGCCTCTTGGTTCGAAAAACAGAAATTTTGGGCAGGGCGAAAATACTTGCCCTCCAATAATGAAGGCAAATAAAGACCCACAAACTTCTCTTGAACACAACTGAGTCTACACCTCAAAAGGAAGCAGCACACCACATATCAAATCTCTGCTACTCCTGGTTCACGAAAAGATTTTTTAAGATTTAGGCAAAATTTTTGGGCATGGCCCTACTGAGGGCCAGGGCAACTTGATTTAAACAAAATCAAAATGCAATGTCATAACAAACAAGCATCTCAAATTTCACCTAATGATTAATCGGTTCAGTAGTTTTGGAGAAGACGCAAACACCAAGTTCACGGACGGCGGACGGCGAGTGATCAATACACCTCACCCTGACTGAAAGTCAGGTGAGCTAAAAACTCAGTGGACCATGAGTGCTGCAGTTGGGCGAGACGCTTGGTTCAAGGAGAGAAGAAACTTGTAGCTGCTGGCTTTCGAAAGTGTTGTTAAAACCCAATAAATAAATAAACAAGAGGCCCCACAGGGCCTGAAGCGCTCACCTTGAACAGAACATGATATAAACAGAGAACAGAACACGATATAAGAGTCCAAGAATGATTCTACATTAAGCAATCCATCTCCATAGGATACACTGCATATCTTTGAGCCCCTCAGGAGTGACAAAAACAGTCCAAGCATCATGCCTTTTCTTTAGTTGATCATGATGTAAAATGTGGAGCTCCCCTCTCAAGTCCCTTGATACAACCTATGTAGATTACTCTTCACCTCTAGAGGGTACTGAATAAAAATTGTCTAATTCTTCAGCTACTTGGCCAATTCTGGCTCCTATAGGGAGCTCAAATATCAACCCAGGCACTCGATTTGAACAAAGTTGAATCTGATCTCCTTAGAGATGCTGTATACCAAATATGAAAGCATTCTGACTGGTGGATTTGAAGAACAAAATTTTAAAGAAATTTCCTCATATTGCACTGAGTTCAAATTTGGGCTACCATAGCAAGCCCAAAATGTGAATCTCTCCCCCCCCCCCCCCCCCCCCCTCCCCCCTTAGAGATGTTGTATACCAAATACGAAAGCATTCTGACTGGTGGATCTGGGGAAAACGATTTTTAAAAAAACTTCCCCATATAGCCCTAAGTTAAAATTTGGACTACCAAAGGAAGCCCAAATATTAACATATGGACTTGGTTTGAACATCTTGAATCTGACCATCATAACAATGAGGGTACCAAACATAAAAAAATTCTGACTCATGGTTCTGAAGAAGATTTTTAAAGAAAATTCCCCATAAAATTTGGGCTCCTGCATTGAGTCCAAATATGAATGTATGGGCTTCATTTTAACAAACTTGTATCTGACCCCTCTATGGATGCTGTACACCAAATATCAAAAGATTCTGAACACTGGTTCTTGAGAAAAGATTTTCTAAAATGTTTGCAAAAATGCTGCGCCAACATTATTCTGATGCCCTCTGCAGAACTCTCTAACAACAACAGAGGGCATTTTTTTACCATTCAATTCTACTGGTCCTAAGGATGCTTCATACCATAACTGTTCTCTGTTCCAAGTGGTTTGGGAAACATGGGAGTTTGAAAACATTTCTATTTTTCACTCCTGGGGTTCCCATGGGGATGCAGGGTTTTTTTTGCATGAGGCAAGTATTTATGACCCAATATTACCACATACTGAATTTCATTCAAATCGGACCATCGGTTCGGAAAATGGAAATTTTGGGTAGTACCAAAAATCTAACCACTGCCATTATAAAGCCAAATAATGCTTCACAAAGTACGTTTGAACACACGTGATTCTACATCTCAAAAGGCAGTTCCATAACGAATATCAAGTCACTGTACCCACTGGTTCATAAGATTTTAAAAATATTTTGGGAGCATTTTACCCCACCCCCTCCCTATGGGGCTGGGCATGTATTACAAAAATGTAATACCCCTTTGGTACCATTACTCGCTCAAACTTTAACTTGAATTGACCAAAACATGGTGTTGATGGATGACAGGCGGATGGACAATGGACGGAGAGTGATTAGATATGCCCTGCTTGACTTTGTCGAAGTGAGTTAAAAAAAAAAAAATTAAATGGTTCATGTCCGATATTTTACCCACGTGATTAAAATTGATAAATTTGTCACTGGAGTGCAACAAGGTTTATGCTATATATAGCACTGCAAAGCCTTCTTGCACTCAAGCGATGGAATACTCCGAATACACCACCACCCATGCTATTCTGCAGATTATCAGGCCTAAAACAAACCAAAAACATGAACTTATGCATGAATATTATTACAATGAATACACTGTCTTATACAAAGGAATACCACACAATCCAGTGTAGACTGATTTCAAAAAGTCCTCCGTAGTGGAAGGGCAATTTTAACAAACATACAGGCCCAAATACGCTCCATACACAGTGTAAAAATTCCACAAAATTAATAAACATTCCTGTATGTTTAATAGGAATTAGGAGTATTGTAATTAAAAGTCAATTGTGTGGTTGTTTATAAACTTATATTACTTTGTTATCAGGTGTTAAAAAATATTAATATTTGTAAACACACCCACCCATTTAGATTAGTCCCTGCTCATAGCAGTAACACAGACATACAGTACAGTTGCTGGTCATAATCCTTGCATGGGCAGTGCATGATGTCCATGCATGTTTTTTCCAGATAATAGAAAATCATCATCAATAAAATTTTAATTAATGAAGCACTGAATTGTATCCTGTGGTTCATTAATTAAATTTTTGCTGATTATTGCTGTAAACAATGTTTGAAAACTAATATCATTGCATCCGCAGAAATATTGCGCATCCACGGAAAGTGACCAGTCCAGGGCAGCACAGAGTCAAGGTAATTGTGTTTTACTGTCTTTAATTTCAAATTTTGTTTGTTTGTTTGTTTTTTTGTTGTTTTTTTTTTTTTTTGGGGGGGGGGTGCACCAGACCCCCTCCACTGATGAGAGGGTCACACACCCTCTTGTCCTCACTCCTATCTCACTGCTATGTGGCTCGGATGATTCTGTGCATCATATTCTTTTTGACTCCCACTAGATACATGTATTACTCTTGCCCCTACATGTAACTTAGATATCCTGGCTAAGCACCAGTATAAACTAACATCAAATTGTGTGCTTATGTACATGTACAGTAGCTAACATATTGGAATAGTATAATGTGCTTTGTCAGAAACTTGATCAAGTATTGATGACAAACAACAATTTATCTTATCTTATCCTGGTGCCAGTAATAAACAGTGTAAAAATTCCACAAATTTTTACACTGTTTATTACTGGCACCAGGTTTTTTCAGCTATATTCTGTTATTTGTTTGTTGTTGTTCTTTGTAAATTTTACTTGATCTGAAATAAATATTGTTTAAACTAAAAACACTCATTCTCACCCCATGGTGATAACAAAGGTACCCAAGAAATTTCGTAAAGATTGATTCATAAATATGTTCTCTAGCCCAAGTTGTATAGACGTTCTGTACAAAAAACTGATTGTACCTAATTTCAGTACAAAATGGCCACTGGTAGCCATCTTGAATTTTGGACTGCACCCAAAAACACTCATTCTCATTCCAAGGTGATAACAAAGGTACCCTAGAAGTTTCATGAAGATCAGTTCATAAATACAGCCTAGCCCAAGCCGTATTGACATGTGCACTTACTGGGTATACATGTAAGTAGCACTGAATAAATTAAAGTTCATCTAATTTGCATAATTTCAGCACGAGAAAAAAAACGGTATTATATGTGATGTACTCCATGTTACTAAACATTCATAGAAAAATTTATTCAAATCAGACCTTTCATACAGAAGTTCTGTACAAAAATGGCGATTGCACTAATTTCTGTACAAAATGGCTGCTGGAGGCCATCTTGCATTTTGGACCGCACCCAAAAACACTTGTTCTCGCCCCACGTGATAACAAAGGTACTCAAGAAGTTTCGTAAAGATCGGTTCACCAATACACCCTCTAGCCCGAACCGTATTGAATTGCTGTTCCCGAACAGACGGACAATGGGCCATGACATAACCTTAAATTTGACTTTGTCAAAGTTGAGCTAAAAATGGGGAGTATCCAGAGTATCACAAAACAAAAACCTATTTGTAAAGGACTCCCCCTTTCAAGGACAATGGGACAGCGTTGGCATTCACCACCATGCTGCCTTGAGGCTGCATTTTGAATTCCTGTGTTTGTTGTTCTTATGAAATATTATTTTATTATTATCAGCTATGGTACAAATACGGTACCGAGAGCACACTTTCAGGAACTGCTGATGTCTGATGGCGACTGTGTGTCAGTGCGTGAGGTGCACACATACTTTTGGGGTTCTATACACCACATCCTTCATTTTGCAATATAATTTGTGTAAATTTATTTGGAATTTATAGAATTTCAGACTTGTAAATTTCATAGTATTGTTTTTGCCTTAGTTATGGTGCTTTATAAGTAATGGGCAATTTAGTTTGAAATGAAAGTGTCAATGACACTGTAGCTCAACTTGTCAAGACAAAGACATGTACATGTATAGTATGTGACACAGCAATGAGAAACATCTAGGTAATGACCTGATAACAAAGGTACATATAAAGTATTGTAACGGTCTGTACATAAATAC
Source organism: Pictodentalium vernedei (assembly GCA_031216915.1). NCBI lineage: Eukaryota > Metazoa > Mollusca > Scaphopoda > Dentaliida > Dentaliidae > Pictodentalium > Pictodentalium vernedei. The sequence goes on along the minus strand of CM062288.1, from coordinate 2,016,562 downwards.
TGGCCGTTGCCTGTAACAAATGTATAGGTAAAGTATTGTAAAGGTGGGTGACAGTCAGATGCTAAACTAGAAAAAAATCTTTGAGTCCCAGAGTGGGTCTGACTGAACCCCAAAATATTTGTTCTCATAGCACAGTGATAACAAAGGCACCCCAAAACACACTCATTCCTGTCCCAAGGTGAAAACAAAGGTACCCAAGAAGTTTCGTGAAGATCAGTTCACAAATATGAGCTGTGTAGAAGTTGTGACAAAAAACTGATTGGACCTAATTTCGGTACAAAATGGCCACACCCAGAAACACTCGTTCTCGTCCCAAGGAGATAACAAAGGTACCCAAGAAGTTTTGTGAAGATCGGTTCATAAAAACAGCCTCTAGCCCGAGCCGTATTGACATGTGCACTTACAGTGTATAAGTAGCACTGAATAAATCAAAGTTCATCTAATTTGCATAATTTCTGCACGAGAAAAAAACCCGTACTATATGTGATGTATTCCATGTTACTAAACATTCATACAAAAATATATTCAAATCAGAACTTTCATACAGAAGTTCTGTACAAAAGACTGATTGCATTAATTTTGGTACAAAATGGCTGCTGGTGGCCATCTTGAATTTTGGACCACACCCAAAAACACTCGTTCGCATCCCACGGTGATAACAAAGGTACCCAAGAAGTTTCGTAAAGATCGGTTCATAAATACGGCCTCTAGCCTGAGCCGTATATAGAAGTTGTGTACAAAAAACTGATTAGACCTAATTTCGGTACAAAATGGCCACTGGCAGCCATCTTGAATTTTGGACCGCACCCAGAAACACTCGTTCTTGTCCCAAGGTGATAACAAAGGTACCCAAGACGTTTGAAGATCGGTTCATAAATACAGACTCTAGCCTGAGCCGTATTGACATGTGTACTTACTGTGTGTAAGTAGCACTGAAAAAATCAAAGTTCATCTAATTTGCATAATTTCTGCACGAGAAAAAAACCCGTATTATATGTGATGTATCCCATGGTACTAAACATTCACACAAAAAATTATTCAAATCAGCGCTTTCATATGGAAGTTCTGTGCAAAAATCTGATTGCACCAAATTTTGTACAAAATGGCTGCCATCGGCCATCTTGAATTTCGGACCGGACCCAAAAACACTCGTTCTCGTCCCACGGTGATAACAAAGGTACCCAAGGAATTTCGTAAAGATCGTTTCATAAATACGGCCTCTAGCCCGAGCCGTATTGGCATTTGCACTTACAGTGCTGAAAGTAACACCAAAAAACATCAAAGTTAGTCTAATTTGCATAATTTACGCACGAGAAAAAAACCCGTATTATATGTGATGTATCCCATGGTACTGAACATTCATACAAAAAATTATTCAAATCATAGCTTTCATATGGAAGTTCTGTACAAAAAACAGATTTCTGCATCGTCGGTACAAAATGGCGGCTGGCAGCCATCTTGAATTTCGGACCAAACCCAAGAACACTCGTTCTCGTCCCACGGTCATAACAAAGGTACCCAAGAAGTTTCGTAAAGATCGGTTCATAAATACGGCCTCTAGCCCAAGCCGTATCCAATTGTTGACGGACAGACGGACGGCGGGCCATGGCATAAGCTCAAATTTGGCTTCGCCAAAGTTGAGCTAAAAAAGGGGTTCATGAAGATTCAGTCACAGGAAGATTCAGCCCTCATACTTTTTCAGAGAATATTCGGTCCCCAATTTCATTCATGCCGCCACCCCTCTCTCCTGTTAACCCATATAATGAACATCCCAAAAGACATTTTAATATCTAGATATTTATGCTTGTTCGCAACTTATTATGGACACAAAAGGACACAGATTCAAGGTAATTGTGTTTTACTGTCTTGAATTTTTTTATTTTTTTTGGGGGGGGGGGTGTGGGGGGAGGTGCACCCGACCCCTCCACTGATGAGAGGGTCACACACCCTCTTGTCCTCACCCCTATCTCACTGCTATGTGGCTCAGGTGATTCTGTGCATCATATTCTTTATTACCCGGCCCCACTCCCACTAGATATTACTCTTGCCCCTACATGTAACTTACAGTTAAAACTAGAAGTCCTGTCGTGAGATGCACACAAATAGCACGTTGATATGCGCGTTAATGTACGCGTTATGGCCCAAGTAAAGCTATCAAATTCTGTACATATGGCCTGTGCACAAGCAATGTTTCAGCCAATGGACCTCCGGGTAACCCGGAGGTTCAATGGCAGAAACATTGCATGTGTTTGCTATGAGTAACCAAGAGAACCTGCCGTGCTTTGGATGCCATTCGATATGGCAAATGCGCGCAATTCCAACGCGCAATTAAGCCTAGATAAGCGCACTATTCGTGACAGGACTTCTAGTTTTAACTGTAGATATCCTGGCTAAGCACCAGTATAATGGTAAACCATCATCAAATTGTGTGCTTATGTCCAGTAGCTGACATATTGGAATAGTATAATGTGCTTTGTCAGAAACTTGATCAAGTACTGATGACAAACAATTTTCATTACCAGTACCTGGTGCCAGTAATAAAATAAGATTTGCAAATATCACCCTGCGTTTTTTCAGCTATTAACTAACATAAAATTGTGCGCTTCATGAAAATTATTTCGTTACTACCTGTTAAAAATTACTGTTTCTTGTTTTGCTCTTTTAGAAAAAGAAATCACTCCTTTTCTGGCAGGCATACTAAACACCGAGGCAAACCGAGGAATACCAAGGTGAATAAAAACAGGAGAGAAATGGGTATGAGGTGGTGTGTTCTTTTTATTATTTATTTATTGGTGTTTAAGGTCACATTTATCTGCACAACAGCTTATTGTGACCATGGCAGTTTTATGGATGGAGGAAACTAGAGTACCCCAGGAGAACCACTGAGCAATGGCAAGCAACTGTGAGCTCCCCAACATACTACACAAGCAGGGTTAGCCTTGTTAGAAGACAGGTGCACCAAGAACATGCAGTATGCCTTAGTACACAGCATAACTTGCCCCCACATGGGTAGTGGGGGTGAAGTGTCTTGCCCAAGGACACAAAGCTGTTGCCGCAGGTGGGATTCGAACCGAGGATTTCTCGGCTTGCAGTCTGCACCTCTACCTACTGAGCTAATGCATCCCTGATGGTGTATTCTGATTATGTAAATAGATTTAAGCAGTACTAGTATGTGATTGGTTTTAATGCCATATTTGAGAATTATGGGTGCTGAAGTAATAAGAGTGCGCTGAAAAATCTTCCCTTTGGTATTTAGTAGGTAGCTTGGTAATGGTAAAGTGACTTCACCTCAGTAAGCAACAGTGTGAAAGCCGGCAGCCATCTTTAATATCGGGCCGCACCCGAAAAAACTTGTTCTCATCCCAAAGTGATAACAAAGGTACCCAAGAAGTTTCATGAAGATTGGTTCATAAATACAGCCTCCAGCCTTAGCGTATTGACATGTGCACTTACAGTGTATAAGTAGCACTGAATAAATCAAAGGTCATCTAATTTGCATAATTTCTGCAAGAGAAAAAAACCTGTATTATACAGTATTTTTTGTGATGTATTCCATGTTACTAAACATTCATACGAAAATTTATTCAAATCAGAACTTTCATGCAGAAGTTCTGTACAAAAAACTGATTGCACTAATTTTGGTACAAAATGGCTGCTAGTGGCCATCTTGAATTTCGAACTGCACCCAAAAACACTCGCTCTCATCCCACGGTGATAACAAAGGTACCCAAGACGTTTCGTAAAGATCGGTTCATAAATACGGCCTCTAGCCTGAGCCGTATAGAAGTTGTGTACAAAAAACTGATTGTACCTAATTTTGGTACAAAATGGCCACTGGCAGCCATTTTGAATTTTGGATCGCACCCCAAACACTCGTTCTCATCCCTAGGTGATAACAAAGGTACCCAAGAAGCTTGGTGAAGATCGGTTCATAAATACAGCCCCTAGCTCGAGCCGTATTGACATGTGAACTTACTGTGTATATGTAGCACTGAATAAATCAAAGTTCGTCTAATTTGCATAATTTCTGTACAAGAAAAAAACCTGTATTTTTGTGATGTATTCCATGTTACTAAACAATCATACACAAATTTATTCAAATCAGAACTTTCATACAGAAGTTCTGTACAAAAAACTGATTGCAGTAATTTCAGTACAAAATAGCTGCCGGCAGCCATCGAGAATTTTGGACTCCCCCCAAAAACACTCATTCTAACCCCATGGTGATAACAAAGGTACCCAAGAAATTTTGTAAAATCGGTACATAAATACGGCCTCTAGCCCAAGTTGTATAGAAGTTCTGTACAAAAAACTGATTGTACCTAATTTCGGTACAAAATGGCCAGTGGTAGCCATCTTGAATTTTGGGCTGCACCCAAAAACACTCATTCTCATTCCAAGGTGATAACAAAGGTACTCAAGAAGATTCATGAAGATCAGTTCATAAATATAGCCTAGCCGAGCCGTATTGACATGTGCACTTACTGGGTATACATGTTAGTAGCACTGAATAAATTAAAGTTCATCTAATTTCCATAATTTCAGCATGAGAAAAAGCCCTTTATTATATGTGATGAACTCCATGTTACTAAACATTCATACAAAAATTTATTCAAATCAGAACTTTCATACATAAGTTCTGAACAAAAAACTGATTGCACTAATTTCTGTACAAAATGACTGCTGGAGGCCATCTTGCATTTTGGACCGCACCCAAAAACACTCGTCCCACGGTGATAACAAAGGTACCCAAGAAGTTTCGTAAAGATCGGTTCATAAATAAAGCCTCTAGCCCGAGCCGTATTGAATTGTTGTTCCCAAACAGACGGACAATGGGCTATGACATAACCTAAAATATGACTATGTCAAAGCTGAGCTAAAAATGGGGAGTATCCAGAGTATCACAAAACAAAAACCTATTTGTAAAGGACTCCCGCTTTCAAGGACAATCTGACAGCGTTGGCATTCACCACCATGCTGCCCTGAGGCTGCATTTTGAATTCCTGTGTTTGTTGTTCTTATGAAATATTATTTTATTATTATCAGCTATGGTACAAAAATGGTACTGATAGCACACTTTCAGGAACCGTTGATGTCTGATAGCGGCCGTGTGTCAGTGTGTGAGGTGCACACATACTTTTGGGGTTCTATACACTACATCCTTTATTTTGCCATATAATTTCTGTAAATTTATTTGGAATTTATAGAATTTCAGACTTGGAAATTTCATAGGATTGTTTTTGCCTTAGTTATGGTTGCTTTATAAGTAATGGGCAATTTAGTTTGAAAAAAGGGGTTCATGAAGATTCAGTCACAGAAAGATTCAGCCCTCATACTTTTTCTGAGAATATTCGGTCTCAGTGGTGGTCGCATGTCATCACCTCTGCGGTCAAATCCTCACAGAAATTTTTTTTTTAAATATTCTATGCATTTTTTCTATTGTTTTATTTTAAGGATTTATGATTACTAATTATGACAAAATTACAAGTGGGATATGAGACAAACCTTAATGAAGCTGGAACTAAAAAAAAAATAGGGATCTGCGAATCACAAATTTCTTTTCGAATTGAATCTCAAATCAAATCATGCCTCTGATATCGACATCGAATTGAATCCCAAATCAAATCTTAAAAGACAAGTTATTTCATATTGCATCAAACGGAAGTTACGGAACACTGTGATGACCCTATGCGACGAGTGAACACCTTAAACACCAATAACTAAATATTCTCTGTAGCACCGTCGCTGAAACAGCTAGGCCTATTGTCCATAGTTTTAGTTTTTGAAGGCCTAACTTGTTACTATTCACGTTCTTAAGAAATAGTAACAAGTTAAGCCTTCAAAAACCAAAACTATGGATAATGTTCTGGGCCAAATTCACACCTTATCTAACAATTAAACATTGTCAATTACTCAAATAAATAGGAATTGAGCCTACATGAATGAATTTTCTAATGACAGTTTTATCCTATTTTTGTTGGAAATGTAACAAATTGAAGTTAGTATGAGAGATTCGAAAAAATCGAATCCTGAAACGGATTCGGGATAGATCTCGAAGCATACGTATGGAATCGATATCAAATCAAATCTCGAATATTCGCAGGACCCTAAAAAAAACCTTCCCAAAACAAGCTGAGAGGTTCTCAGCTCGAATCCCAATTGCGGCAAGCCGCAACTGAAATAAGGCGTACTGCACATCGATGATGCACTTGTCTTCAACCAATGCTAACCCTGCTTGCTTGGAGTAACAATGTTGAGAAGCCTGACAGTTGCTTGTCACTGTTGCTCGGTGGTTCTCTCCGGGTGCTCTGGCTGGGTTCCTCCCCCAGTAAAACTGTTGGGTGGCCCTGGCTGTAAAAACTGTTGTTAAACCCAATAAATAAAGAAATCAAATTTGCTGAATCCAAGACCTTTGAATGATGGTTTTGATTGGGGTGTGTGTGGGGGGGCATGGGGGGGGGGGGTGGTTATACAGTGGTGCCCACTTAATTGGATATATCTTAATTGCATATCTCTGTTAATAGAATGTAATTTCCCAACACAAAACCATTTACCATGCCTCCAGTACAAATTTGACCTGGTAATTGAATATAGCTTATAGAGTAATCTCCTGTTAATTGAATAAAAAATCTTGTAACATGTTGAGAAATTGCCCTGACTCTTCCCAGCTTTCCTTTGTTATAGACCAATTTGGCCTCAGTACATTCAATACAGGCATTTAATCTATTATATCTTGTTTGACAGAGCTCATGGAGCTCTATCAAACAAAATATAATAGAATAAATGCTAAGTTTATCTCTGGAATACAGGAAAGTGACACAATCCCTGTTAATTGAATACTCCTGCTAATTGAATAATGTTATTGGCAAAGTGGCTCTTCAATTAACAGGGTTCCACTGTACAGCAAACTGAGCAAAAACAAATATCACAAACTAATAATGAAACTATATACATGTGAAATTTTCATGTGGTCATTCTACAACATGTTTTAGCTGGTACTATACAGTTTTGAAGGTTAAAGGGCACAGTAGTTAGAGGTGTAGGCTGCAAGACAAAGGGTCCTCTATCAAATCCCACCTGCGGCAACCACTTTGTTTCCTTGGGCAATACACTTCATTCCCATTGCCCATGTAGTGCCATTGCGTACCAAGGCATACTGCAAGTCAATCGTACACTTGTCTTCAACCAATGCTAACCCAGCTTGTGTGCTGTTTGTACGTTAGATATTTGTAATTGCTCAATGGTTCTCTCTGGCTTTTCCCATCTGTAAAAGTGTCCGACATGAAGTGACCCTGGCTATCGAAGTGTCATTAAACACCAATAAATAAATCAATAAGAATCATGTGTCCCTATTCTGGAGAACAGTTCGGGGCAAATTGCCAAAGGATGGTTTGGGTTAGATTAGTACTAGTATCCAGTTTGGGTCAAATTGTTGGAGGACAGTTTGGATGCAATTCTCATGAATTCCAGTCACTTTGGCCCCAAGTCAATTCGGTCCCAGTCATTACTAGTACGGCCGCAGGTCAATTCAGCCCCAATATACCAGGTCATTTCGGCCTCTTTAAATATTTTCAAATATTGTTTGAATTTTAACATTTTTCTATTTAATTTTTTTTCAACATTTATATCTCTCAATTAGATATTCAGGTATACATATGATATATGTCTAGTAGATTTTCTTTCATGATGAATAAATAAAAGAAAAGTTTCAGCACGTCGAAGGTGCACATGGACAATGTGGGATTTGAAATCCCTTGCGACCTGAATAATTGTATTTGCTTATGAATCTACGACAGCCAGAAGCGAGGGTCAGTAATGTTATTTGGTTTGAGTGTATGCCTTGGAAGTGGGGTACTGGGGTCAGACCCCCGTGGACAGCAAACTGGAAGGGGACTAGGAATTGTGAATAACTACAAGGATTCTGCTCTGTGTTTTAGAAAATGTGGACATATTTATGGTAGTATCAAAATCGCAGTTTGGTGGTTGTTTCACAAAAAAGAAAAGAAAAAGAAACCCTAGCTGTGAACCTCAAACTGGAAGGTGACTAGGAATTGTGCATAACAATATGAATGAATGACTGCATATACTTTGCAAAATTTCAAAGTAAAATAATTTCTCTTACTTATACAGATAGCATCTTAAATGTATGTAAAATTGAACACATGGCTAATTTTTAATGTTGTGTATAACTTTTCTGTACACTGTGTAAATACAAATAACTGAACATTACTTAATAAAGGTAATTACCCATTATTTCTAAACATGAACTATGCACTGATCTTTATACATGTAGATCTCTACACTTAAAATGGTGCCGAAATGACCAAGGGACCGAAGTGACTAGGGCAGAGATGACTCTGAGGTCAAATTGACCAGAGGATGAAATGACTTGGAGCCGAAGTGATTGGATACCATTCTAACAGATGAGAGACCTTAATAAAAGGCTTAATTATTACAGAACACATTGAATGTGAATTTACTGCAGAGATAATTGCTCGACGATATACATTGTATTAATATTTTTCAATAAATATCGAACAATCTATTAATATTTTTGTTAAGAATTATTTTCAGGAGTTAAAACGAATATCGTAGCGTATCTAAAATATCCTAACAGATGTGTACTGCTTTTCTTTTGGATGAATCTTCCTTGGGCCTAGTTCTCCCCAGGCCGAACATTCCCCCAGTTCCCGAAAAAAGATGACATGCCATTTTCAATGGCGGTAAATATCCAAAAGGGTTATTATTTTCCATTTTTTAGTGTTTGAAACTACGAAGCACTGTTCAGAAATACAGATGCACCAAAAAGTAACACATTATTACTTTGTTTTGGTTTCTAACGGGACTGAAAGCAACCTGTCAGTATCACTTTTTCGAATTACACCCATTGCGTCTGCTAACCAAATCGTCCGCTGCAATTTCAACCAAGTCGTCCTCTACAATTATACCCAACACGTCCGAAACTCGTTCGCTGGGGGAAAGTATTCAGGTATTGTATTTTGAATCATTTTTTATTTATTTATATAATAATTTTATTGTATACTTTATTGTATATTACCTATTGTAATATATCTTAATGTACCTCCATTGTAATATATCTTAATGTACCTCCTTGCATTAAATTTCATATACGTCACATAATACGTGTGAAATTCTGAAAACAGAAATGTCAGAACAAAATAAACTATCCAGCCATTAAATAAATTTTAATTACTGTTTATTCAATGGATTATAGAGCTGGGAGGTTAACCGAAAAACAACTCAGTTTCGGTTATGAAAAAATAACCGACAACCGAGACCGACGATAAACTGAAAAACCGACTTTCTCGGTTATTTGAATGTCACGTGAGAATAACGTTTTTACGTGTTTTTTTCTGAAACAATGGCGGCAATTACAGTCGAGAAGAACCCTATATGGGAACACTTTATCAAAACTGATAAAACTTCAAAGTCGGCTGAGTGTAAATATTGTCATAAATATATTTCTTGTGAGCATGGAAAGTTATTAACCCAATTTCCAGTAGTGACTCATTGTGTTAGCTACAAATTATTTTTAATTAACTTCAAGTCTTCGGCAGAGACCACGAGAGTTCGTCCTTAAAGTTTGTTTATATTATTTCCAAGTGTCAACGACTCGACAAAGTTTTTACACACTCAGGAAGAGTTTATTCAATCATTATTTAGTTCATACAACTTAATTTTTTTCTGTTATTTTGGTTCAGAATCTGTTTAATAAAAAAAACAAAACCGAAACCGTAACCCGACTCTTTTATTAAAAACCGAGTTGTAACCGAAACCAACCCAAAATTCAATAACCTCCCAGCTCTAATGGATTACCTATAATAATTATATTATTACAGTAAAAGTTCTTAAAGTATATGTACGTTATATTAAGTTCCACAACATAATCTTATAATTTTGCAATTTTTCATTGAAGAGCTCCACCGGCACCTTACAGTGAATGACTGCAAAATTATTAGTAGAAGTATTATAAGAATTAATTATATTAAGAAATGCAACAAAATTTGTTATATTAAGTTCTGCAACATAATCTTATAATTTTGCAATTATTCATCGAGGCGCACCGTCGCTTTACAATGAATAATAGCAAAATTATTAGCAAATGTATTATAAGAATTAATTATATTAAGAAACGCATCAAAATTTATGGTTTATTAAATTCTGCAACATAATCTTATAATTTTGCAATTATTCTTGGAAGAGCACCGGCACTTTACAATGAATAATCACAAAATTATTTGCAAATGTATTATAGGAATTAATAATATTAAGAAACGCATCAAAACGTGTTATAATTATATTAAGAACTGCATCAAAACTTGTTATATTAAGTTCTGTAACATAATCTTATAATTTTGCAATTATTCCAGGGGGAGGGGGATCCTGGGGGCACCAAAAATTTGCAAGACGTGATGTGGGAGTGGGTGAGTCTCTTGAGTGCACCAAAAATGTGCATTTCCAACTTGTGCAATTTTTTGCATTTTTTAAAAACATATCATTATATCAGCCAATATACGACATCATTTGTGTTTCAAACCTCAAAGATGATGTACATCACACTCTTAACATATATACAACATCAGGAGGCTTTATATGTTGGAGAAATGTCACACGTTAGTAGGGGGTGGGTGTCTTGTTCGAAATGTAAAAAATGTACAGACAATATTTTCCTTGACGTTATGACAAGCGGACGACTCGGCTTGGGGACGAAACGTCCGTATACCCTTTTTTCAAGCAAACTTTTCCTTTACAACACCTTCACATTTGGATAATTCAAAAACTGAGTTTCTGTTCATCTTGATATTTCACGAGATACATGTCAATGCATGTCTGTATACAATAGCACCAATATAACAACAATTATCCGTTATAAACTTATATTATCGGTTATATGTACGTTTTTTTCGATTGAGGTTGTCACTGGCAGACAAGCTGTAACGAAATCAAGACTGAGAGTTCGATCTGAAACGACGAGATCATCAGCTGAGCATATTGACAAACCTCCAGAAGGACAGAACTCGAGTAATAATAATAACACTTTGGCCGGCCGCTGATTTGTCGCGGTTCTCGGGTGAGAAGGCCTGGCAACCCCTGAAGTGTAGATATGTCGGCCAATGTATCACGCAAATCTTTGAGGCGAATAAAGTTGCAACAGAGTACATTTGATTCCTAGAGGGGGGCAGGCCAATTGCAATTCCATGGGCAATTCGACAGCGGAAGTTACGTAGTTTTTTCACTGAAATTTACTGTCCACTTCAAAAATCACATTGACGGCTATAGAGAATTCTGTTCTGGAACACATTTATCTGACTGGGTATGTGGAACCCTTTGCGGGCCTACGGCCCGCTTGGGGTTCCTAAAAGTGAGAATAAAATCCTTCCGTCCTTATAACAAATTTAATTCAATTTTATGACGTTGAAATACTTCCTGTAAACGAATTTTCTACCATTTGATGTACTTCGTTTCAGGGCGTGAAATGTAGTTCTACAACTTTGTCGGCTGCTCTTGTACAATTGTACAAAGCCCACGTGAAATGAGTATCACGTGATGAATATATAATGAGAAATAAATTGATTGGATAAAAAGTCACATTTATTTCACGTGTTAAATGCGTGATTGGAAGTAACTGGAATTAAAATTTAATGAATTAAATGTAAAATTGCGGTGGATGATTTCACATTAAATAATATTAAGATAAGAAATGTATAAGACATGAAATACTTACCAATAATGATGAAAGTCAAACATGATGAAGATACAACGATGATAAAGGCGAAGATAATAAAGGAGAATATAAAATATAAAAGAGAATAAAATAACACGTTCGAAAGTCCTTAATCCAAATCTGTTTTTTTTTAAAGGTTCACGTGACCCGGTAGTTCCTGTACACAGAAATCAAGGTGGCCCATTCCTCATTTCACAACACTATACTCTTCTTCTTGAAATGCCCCTTCCAGAAATTAATGATGAACTGGAACCTCCAAGTTCAGAATGTGAACGGAACAAAAAACAGCTCTCTGTGGGACTTGTGACTTCGACACGGTGGTCTGATTCCATAAACCAGTCGAGCATTAGCATTTGCTCACGGAGAATTTCTCAGGACGACAGCCCATGATCCATCTAAACTCAGTTACAATTTCAAACATCCATTGGCAATTTTCCATTTAGGATGCTGCTCCTATTTTCTGATGTCTGGGTAAGTCTTTGGGTCACAAAACATTTGGACCCCAGCTTCGAGTGGTACATTCCATGAAACTGGAACGTCAACCCTTTTAATCATCTACGGTGGTGAGACGAGAGGCAAACCAAAGAATGAACAGGTCCTATCTCTATTCCCGCGACTGAACTTGCCACACTAGACCCTGGCCTTAAATGTGCACTTATAAAAGAGTACGAGTCTCCATCACCTACTTCTCTCTTTGCTGGTCGATTACGAGTTGAAGAAGAATACATGTAAGTTCTTAAATATGCACATGTCCTAACCGACTTCCCTGGGGGCGCATTAGTGGGCTTTGAACACTTACTGGGACATGCAGCTGATACAGGTTTGTTAGTACCATACTTTGATGCCTCTTCCCGTATCTTTTCTTTCTTCTCCCTTTTGAACCCCTTGATTCTGTATTTTCTCTCTTTTCGAGAAAGCTTTGCCGACTGGTCTGATGCATTGTTTTTCTTTGTCCCTTTATCTGTATCGAGACATGACTTTAAGTTGGTACACTCATGATCAAGGCATGAAATATTTGGCTTGACTTTTCCTGATGAAGGATCAGCATCAAGCCGAATTTTTGATATTTTCAAAATTTGTTCCCACCCTACCTTCGCAAGAGGCAAATCTGGTACTCGGCGTTGACTTCCCATCTACATATAGTATATCAGGGAGTTCACTCATTTGGCTGGGTATTCGGCTTTGACTGCCCATGTACATATAGTGTATCAGGAAGTTCACTTATGATCTGGGAACAGGAAAGACACTGGCCCCAAGTCATCACTGACATTAGACCGGTCAAAATGAGCATCAGAATTCGCATGTTGCCCAATTAAGGGGTCCCCACCCTTCGTACTGTCACTCCCACCATGCTGCCCAATTAAGGAGTCCCCACACTCCGTACTGTCTCTCCCACCATGTTGCCCAATTGAGGGGTCCCCACCTTTCGTACTGTCACCCCAACCATGTTGCCCAATTAAGGGGTCCCCACCCTTCGACCTGTCACTCCCACCATGTTGCCCAATTAAGGGATCCCCACCCTTCGCACTGTCACTCCCACCATGTTGTCCAATTAAGGCATCCCCACCTTTCGTACTGTCACGCCCACCATGTTGCCCAATTAAGGGGTCCCCACCCTTCATACTGTCCCTCCCACCATGTTGCCCAATTAAGGGGTCCCCACCCTTCGTACTGTCACTCCCGCCTTCAATAACAGGCGCGTTGGAGTCATCTTCCAACATAAGGAACGACAACGATTCAATAGATAAATCAATCTTAACCTCACCAACTGGGGAGGGCGCAACAGAAAATGCCTTTGTATTGGCAAAATACGAATCACTGAAAAGCGTGACTGAAACATCTGTACCTGGATCACTCAGGCTTTGACCCAACTGTGGTGATGAAGAAGCTGACATCAGAATAGCGCTCTCATCTGTATCACTATTGGTCTGAACAATGGAAATGAATTAAGGTCAACATTTAGGACATCGGTAAACAGCAATCTCATCTGCATCTTCTGGGGTTTTATTTACACATTCGCCATAATATCATTCATCACAAAAGTCACATTTGAGCATAAACCTACCACCAGTTTTCTGACGACACATGCAAAGCACTCCTGTCTGTCTCTCAACCGTAACATTATCTGTTTCCTTGAATGTTCGTAGATATTTCGTGAGCCTTGTGGGCAATGTCCTACCATGGCTTAACTTCAGGCGGTCGTGGTTCACTACATTAATCGACTTTTTGAACAACACTTTGTAAAGATAGGGAGTATACACCTCTCCGATCAGACGTACAGATATTTGCTAATAACGTTTGATCACTGGGATCAGACTGCTGTGGAATTTGTCTGACTTTAAACTCAGAAACCCTGCTACACATTCAAGATCATGATGAGTTTGGGCCCACCCGGAGGAGAAACTTACTTATGTAGTCTACAACGCTGGGTGGGTTCTCTCAAGTCTCATCAGGATTCCAGAATTCTATAGGACCATCCAAGGATGGGGTGCTTTCTGTATGCCCAACAACCCTGTTTATGCCTGGTGATTTATCAGATGCAAATTTAAACGTGCGTTTAGCCAAAGGAATCACGTCGTCAACACCTGACTCATATTTTGCCCGGCTTCGGTGGATTCAATATGTACATCCACTACAGGAAATTTTACTTAAATCACAACCTGGGAAATATTGTTAGCAGTGATTTTCTACAGAGTTGACTGCAGTGTTCAGCCAAAACACTTGAAACCTGCATATCGGTGGCTGACGATTTTTTTCGATGGACTGTTGGAATCTTACACTGGCCTAAGAAAATAGTGTCTTTATTGACATCAATTTGAGGTACGTTGATAAGGCGTCATCATTAATGTGCTGCGCCCCTCCCTGTGTTGCACAACCATATCAAACATGCTCAACTCCTCGAGCTATCGGGAAAGTTGGTTCTGTGGCTCTCGGAAACTGATGAGCCATTGTAGGCAGCTGTGGTCGGTCCTCAAGATAAATTTCCTTCCCAGCAAGTAATGTCGAAACTGTCGAGTGTAACGCACAACCGCTAAAAACACGCGGCGCGTCGTACAATACCGTCGTTGCTGGGGTGACAAAACAAAGCTGCCGTATGCTATTACTTTTTCTTGTCCATTCTGAACTAGTAATATCTCAGTGCCAATTGAGAATCTACTTGCATCTGTATCCAGGATGAACAGATCACTAGCGTTTGGAAACGCCAAAACATGCGGGAACGTCAATGTTTCTTTCAACCTGTCGAATGCTTCATGCTGTTCAGCTTTCTACTTGTATTTGTTTTTACCGGCGTACAGACGTTTGGCTAGCTTAGCATAGTCCGTGATGAAAGAACGGTGTTGTTAACCAACACACCAAGACTTTCGACATCTCTGGAACACTGTAGTGTGGGCCAGGTTTGATCACATATGTGGAGAAATCCAGCATTTCTACTCCATTTTCACTAACCTTCCTTCCCAGAAACTAAATGCTCTTCTGTAAAAACTCACACTTGCTAGGCTTGAGTTTCAGATGGTAATGAAGAAAACGTGATAACACACTCCAAATGTTCTCAAGGTGTGAGACCTCTGAATCCCCCAGAAGGACAAGATCGTGTATGTATCCAAAACAGATGTCCCAATTCAGACCATGTAAAACCAGACTGATCACCCAACACCGCGTGAAGGTCGCTCCTGTGAGGCCGAAAGGCATCTTCAAAAACTGGAAAGTGCCGTACTTAGTAATAAATGCTGTCTCAGGTCGATCTGCCTCACTCACCGAGACATGGTGGAAAGCTGCGAGGCAGTCAGCTTTACCGAACCATGTATTGCCGCTTAGGGTGTCAAGACAATCATCGATTTGGGGCAGCGGATAAACGTCTTTCCGAGTAACGGAGTTGACAAGCCTATAGTCTACACACCATCGCACTGAAGAATCTCGTTTCCTTACAAGGACTGGGGTTGAGGCCAACTCAGACATAGAGGGCTCAATGACTTTTGCCTCCATAAGTTTTTTTGAGATGACTTTCCTCCTTGTCAGCGAAACAAGCAGGTGTGCGTCGCATTGGTTGTTTCACTAGACGGGCGTTTTCAACTAGGGGGATACAATGTCCAAGTTCAGTAAAATTCTCCAAGTCGAATTCATCCTTCGCAAACACACCTCTAAACTCACATAAGAGTTTTTCAAGCTGCACCGCTGTTTCAGTGGTTATCAACTTGGAAGAACGCTCCAACAGATCACGGAGATGTTCCGGTAAGTCGCTTGGTTGGGTGGCAGTTGACGAGTTGTTGGTCGAACATGGCACTTCATGTTCTGAGTCCTGAAACAGTTTGGTATATCCCCAATATTGGCTCATCTTCCTCATTTCCTGTGAGGGTAATTTCAACAACACATTTTGTTAAGTCAGGGTCAACTGAATAAATCGTACTCATTTCACGAGAGTGCCCAATGCATTTCTTTTTACTTATTTCTATTTCAAAATATGTAGCGGTGATAAAACACGAAGTGTGTGCTTCGTAACCCTTATGCACTGTGGGTAACAACTTTTAACTATGTTCGTCATCAGTCTCTATCACAAAATCAGGCAAGGGTGCAACAACATTGCATTCCAACAATACCACATATCGAGGCGGCAATATGGTGCAGTGCTCAACGAAAACACTTGAAACCTGCATATCGGTGGCTGACGATTTTTTCCGATGAACTTTTGGAATCTTACACTGGCCTAAGAAAATAGTGTCTTTATTGACATCAATTTGAGCTTTGTGCTTTTTAAAACAAGAGGCCCCAGGGGGCCTGAGGGTGCTCACCTGACATGGTAGTCTAAATATCAACCCAGAGAATTGATTTCCACAAGTTGCATCTGCTCCTCCTAATAAAAGCTGAAACCAAATATCCAAATATTCTGACCAGTGGATCTAAAAAAAGATTTTTAAAGAATATTCCTCATACTGAACTAAGTCATAATTCGGGCTCCCACAGGGAGCCCATATATGAACCCAGGGACTTGGCTTTAACAAACCTGAATCTCACACCCCTAAGGAGTCTGCACACCAAATATCAAAACATTCCGACTGCTGGATCTGAAGAAGAAGATTTTTAAAGAAAATTCCTCATTTTGAACCAAGTTACAATTCGAGCTCCCACAATTAGCCCAAATATGGACCTAGGGACATGGCTTGAACAAACTTGAATCTTACCCCCCTAAGGATGCTGCATAAAAAATATCAAAAGCATTCATCTGCTGGATCTGAAGATTTTTAAAGAAAATTCCTCATTTTGAACTAAGTTGTCATTCAGGCTCCCATTGTGAGCCCAAATATGAACCAAGGGACTTGGCTTGAACAAACTTGAATCTCAGCCCCCTAAGGTTGCTCCATGCCAAATATCAAAACATTCCAACTGCTGAATCTGAAGAAGAAGATTTTTAAAGAAAAATTCCTCATATTGACTAAGTTATAATTTGGGCTCCCACAGGGAGCCCAAATATGGACCCATGGACTTGGCTTTAACACACTTGAATCCCCCCTCCCCCCAAGGATGCTACTCACCACATATCAAACCATTCCGACTGCTGGATCTGAAGACGAAGATTTTTTTAAGAAAATTCCTCATTTCAAACAAAGTTACAATTCAAGCTCCCACAGTGAGCCCAAATATGGACCTAGGGACATGGCTTGAACAAACTTGAATCTCACCCCCCTAAGGATGTTGCATACCAAATATCACAAGATTCTGCCTGCTGGATCTTGAGAAGAAGATTTTCAAAGAAATTTGCCTGAAATGCACTAAGTTCGAATTTGGGCTTCTATAGTGAGCCCAAATATGAATCCAGGTGGCCGATTTGAACAAACTGGAATCAGATCCACCCCACAATGTTGCATACCAAATATCAAAAGATTCTGCCTGCAGGATCTGGAGAAGATTTTTGAAGAAATTTGCCTGAAATGCACTAAGTTCAAATTTGAGCTTCTATAGTGAGCCCAAATATGAATCTAGGGAGCCGATTTGAACAAAATAGAATCAGATCCACCCCACGATGTTGCATACCAAATATCAAAACATTCTGCCTGCTGGATCTGGAGAAGAAGATTTTTTAAGAAATTTGCCTGAAAAGCACTAAGTTCAAATTTGGGCTCCTATACTGAGCCCAAATATGAACCCAGGGGGCCGATTTGAACAAACTTGAATCAGATCCACCCCACAATGTTGCATACCAAATATCAAAAGATTCTGCCTGCTGGATCTGGAGAAGAAGATTTTCAAAGAAATTTGCCTGAAATGCAGTAAGTTCAAATTTGGGCTCCTATACTGAGCCCAAATATAAACCCAGGGGGCCGATTTGAACAAACTTGAATCAGATCCACCCCACAATGTTGCATACCAAATATCAAAACATTCTGCCTGCTGGATCTGGAGAAGAAGATTTTTTAAGAAATTTGCCTGAAATGCACTAAGTTCGAAATCGGGCTCCTATACTGAGCCCAAATATGAACCCAGGGGGCCGATTTGAACAAACTTGAATCAGATCCACCCTCTGAACAGTAGTGAGATAGGAGGGGGAAGGGGGGGGGGGGGCGTACTGGTAGAACTCTGTGGTCCGAATGAGGAGCAAGACAGTATTTGACACTTGACACTTTTCAACTTCGTATATATTTAACTCTTGCACACATTACAAAGGCTACGAGCGAACAGAACTTGCCAATCAATTTATTCAGGACGCTATAGATCATTCATGTGCACACTTCTCTTCACGTGGCACGAGAAGAATCAAAACCATTGTATAAAAGCACCACACAAAGCTACTCTCATGTCTACGGCCATATCACGTTGAAAACACCGGTTCTCGCCCGATCACCGAAGTTAAGCAACGTAGAGCCCGGTCAGTACTTGGATGGGTGGCCGCCTGGGAATACTGGGTGCTATAGACATTTTGCTTCATTAAATTTAATTGCCTCTTGATTTCTTTGTTATTTCCTCGGCACATTACTGAGAGAGGAGGGGGTGGGGGGGGGAGGTGTACTGGTAGAACTCTGTGGCCCGAATGAGGAGCAAGACAGTTTCGTCTGTGCATCTGACTCATTTGACAAGGCTATCACTTGACACTTTTCAACTTCATATATGTTTATCTCTTGCACACATTTCAATGGCTACGAGGGTACCTAACTTGCCAATCAATTCATTCAGGACACTATAGATCATTTATGTGCACACTTCTCTTCACGTGGCATGAGAAGAAATCAAAACCCTTTGTAAAAAAGCACCAAACAATACTACCCTCATGTCTACGGCCATATCACGTTGAAAAGATCGGTTCTCGTCCGATCTCCGAAGTTAAACAACGTAGAGCCCGGTCAGTACTTGGATGGGTGACCGCCTGGGAATACCGGGTGCTGTAGACATTTTGCTTTATTTAATTTAATTTCCTCTTGATTTCTTTGTTATTTCCTCTGCACATTAGTGAGATAGGAGGAGGAGGGGTGTATTGGAAGAGCTCTGTGGCCCGAATGAGGAGCAAGAAAGTTTCGTCTGTGCATCTGACGCATTTGACAAGGCTATCACTCGACTCTTTTCAACTTCATATATATTTATCTCTTGCACACATTTCAATGGCTACGAGCGTACCTAACTTGCCAATCAATTCATTCAAGACACTATAGATCATTAATGTGCACACCTCTCTTCACATGGCATGAGAAGAAATCAAAACCATTGTATAAAAGCACCAAACAATGCCACTCTCATGTGTACGGCCATATCACGTTGAAAACATCGGTTCCTTGTCCGAACACAGAAGTTAAGCAACGTGGAGCCCGGTCAGTACTTGGATGGGTGACCGCCTGGGAATACCGGGCGCTGTAGACATTTTGCTAAAGTTAATTTCCTCTTGATTTCTTTGTTTATTTCCTCTGCAGATTAGTGAGATAGGAGGGGGAGTGGAGGGGTGTACTGGTGGAACTCTGTGGCCCGAATGAGGAGCAAGGCAGTTTCGTCTGTGCATCGGACTCATTTGACAAGGCTATCACTTGACGCTTCTCAACTTCATGTATATTTATCTCTTGCACACATTTCAATGGCTACGAGGGTACCTAACTTGCCAATCAATTCATTCAGGACACTATAGGTCATTTATGTGCACACTTCTCTTCACGTGGCATGAGAAGAAATCAAAACCATTGTATAAAACACCAAACAATGCTACTCTCATGTCTACGGCCATATCACGTTGCAAACACCGGTTCTCGTCCGATCACCGAAGTTTAGCAACGTAGAGTCCAGTCAGCACTTGGATGGGAATACCGGGTGCTATAGACATTTTGCTTCATTAAGTTTAATTTCCTCTTCATTTCTTTGTTATTTCCTCGGCACATTAGTGAGATGGGACGGGGTGGGGGTGTACTGGAAGAACTCTGTGGCCCGAATGAGGAGCAAGACAATTTCATCTGTGCATCTGACTGATTTGACAAGGCTATCACTTGACACTTTTCAACTTCATATGTGTTTATCTCTTGCACACATTTCAATGGCTACGAGGGTACCTAACTTGCCAATCAATTCATTCAGGACACTATAGATCATTTATGTGCACACTTCTCTTCACGTGGCATAAGAAGAAATCAAAACCATTGTATAAAACCACCAAACAATGCTACCCTCATGTCTACGGCCATATCACGTTGAAAACACCGGTTCTAGCCCGATCACCGAAGTTAGGCAACGTAGAGCCCGGTCAGTACTTGGATGGATGACCGCCTGGGAATACCGGGTGCTGTAGACATTTTGCTTTATTAAATTTAATTTCCTCTTTATTTCTTTTTTATTACCTCTGCACAGTAGTGAGATAGGAGGGGGGAGAGGGGAGGTGCATACTGGTAGAACTCTGTGGCCCGAAAGAGGAGCAAGACAGTTTCTTCCGTGCATCTGACTGATTTGACAAGGCTATCACTTGACACTTTTCAACGTCATATATATGTATCTCTTGCACACATTTCAATGACTACGAGCATACCTCACTTGCCAATACTCGGTGGAGGAAGTATTTCGTACAGAGCATATAAACAAAGCATGGTAGTGAAAAGAAAATCTGGTGTGCTTTATAATTTAACACTTTTCACCTGATACTAAACATCTAAACGGAAATCTCCTCTCCAAAGATCACTAATCCATCATGCCAACCACCCACCGACTGACCCTCGCACCCACATGTGCACACTTCATACGTTATTTACACTGCCAGCTAGATACACATGTTCACAATCATCCTCACACTACCCCAGATAAGACCTACACTTTAGGTATCTCCACAACACACACACATACAAACCCTCACACCCTCCTAAACACACTATTGTAGAGATATTAAAAAAAAATATCATTGGTGTTAACGAGTGTCATTGGTGTGACAAAAAAGAGATAACACCAATGACAGATAACACCAATGACAAAATACGACAATAATAAATATTTCTCCCTTTACCCGTGCACAAGTTACAAATGGAGGGAAATACAATGTTTGAAAACTTGATTCCAAACCTTGTAATAGCGAGCGAAAGCAAGCTATTAGGCAACACATATGTACCGTTTGTATGAACTCAAAGCTAACCTTATCTCAAAGGCATAAAGTTCAAAATTTTTCAACGGAAGTGGTACACAAGGACGCTGCCATGTTTGCTCATGGCGGAAATTGACATTCGTAATTGAAGAAATGATTTATTTTCGTAGGAAGTAGTTAACGAGATGAGACTTCACGAGAATGACTCTGGCTGATTAAACTTTTAGGATTTTTTCTCAAAGGAACCGGGGACAAAGGAGGTTCTATTTTTTCAAGGATACTCGGAAGCTAGAACAAGTGGTGATTGTCCACCATTGCTTTCACCCTCATTGTGTGAAGGGATCCTTAATATATTGGGTGGGGTGGGGGCTAATGGGTCACTGATTATGTCACGTGACGTCCATAGCAAGTATAGCACACCCCTAGCAACGGGCAAACTACTGGTCAATTTTGACCAATTTGGATACATGGACCCAACATGCATTGCAAATGAAAACAGACAGATCAATGGTGTCGTCGCGTGACTTTCCTAGCAACCAGAGCGCCCCCTTAGCAACGGGCTAACTACTGGTCCGATTTTGACCAAATTCGGTATTCGGACCCAAAATGCATTGCAAATAAAAAGACATATCAATTTTGACGGCTCGTGACTTCCCTAGCAACCAGAGTGCCCCCTTAGCAACGGGCTAACTACTGGGCCGATTTTGAACAAATTCGGTATACGGACCCAAAATGCATTGCAAACGAAAACAGACAGGTCAATGGTGTAATCGCGTAACTTCCCTAGCAACCAGAGCGCTCCTTTGGCAACGGGCTAACTACTGGTCCGATTTTGACCAAATTCGGTATACAGACCCAAAATGCATTGCAAATAAAAACAGACATATCAATGTTGACGTCTCCTGATTTCCCTAGCAACCAGAGCGCACCCTTAGCAACGGGCTAACTACTGGGCCAATTTTGACCAAATTCGGTATACGGACCCAGAATGCATTGAAAATGAAAACGGATAGATCAATGATGACGTCACGTGACTTCGCTAGCAACCAGAGCGCCCCCTCATCATTGTGTGAAGGGATCCTTAATATATTGGGTGGGGGTGGGGGGCTAATGGGTCACTGATTATGTCACGTGACGTCCATAGCAAGTATAGCACACCCCTAGCAACGGGCAAACTACTGGTCAATTTTGACCAATTTGGATACATGGACCCAACATGCATTGCAAATGAAAACAGACAGATCAATGGTGTCGTCGCGTGACTTTCCTAGCAACCAGAGCGCCCCTTTAGCAACGGGCTAACTACTGGTCCGATTTTGACCAAATTCGGTATTCGGACCCAAAATGCATTGCAAATAAAAAGACATATCAATGTTGACGGCTGGTGACTTCCCTAGCAACCAGAGTGCCCCCTTAGCAACGGGCTAACTACTGGGCCGATTTTGACCAAATTCGGTATACGGGCCCAAAATGCATTGCAAACGAAAACAGACAGGTCAATGGTGTAATCGCGTAACTTCCCTAGCAACCAGAGCGCTCCTTTGGCAACGGGCTAACTACTGGGCCGATTTTGACCAAATTCGGTATACGGACCCAAAATGCATTGCAAATGAAAACAGACAGATCAATGTTGACGACCCGTGACTTCTCTAGCAACCAGAGCGCCCCCTTAGCAACCGGCGGATTTTGACCAAATTCGGTATGCGGACCCAAAATGCATTGCAAATGAAAACAGACAGATCAAAGTTTACGTCTCGTGACTTCCCTAGCAACCAGAGTGTCCTCTTAGCAACGGGCTAACTAATGGGCCCGATTTTGACCAAATTCAGTATACGGACACAAAATGCATTGCAAATGAAAACAGATAGATCAATGTTGACGCCACGTGACGTCATTAGCAACCAGAGGCCCCCCTTGGCAAAGGGCTAACTACTAGGCCGATTTTGACCAAATTCGGTATGCGAAAAACCCAGAAGCACAGGATTAGCTGTTTCATAATTACTCTCAGAATTATCTGTTGTGATAACTACAAACAATACCGGTACGTCGGTATTTTTTCAGTGAAATTAATGAAAATGGTTTATTGAAATTGGCACATAAAGCTCTAGGCCTATTTAATTCAAACGACAAGTCTATGCTGTCATGTGAAGTGTGTATGTCTGTGCTGGCTTGTGTAGATTGTGTGTCTGTTGGTCAAATCACCCAGAAACCTGGTTCAAATCGTCCATAAACATTGTCCGAATCGCCCAATAGTTTGGTCCGAATCGGCCAGAAATGTGGTCAGAATCGCCCATAGATCTGGGGCCGAAACGTCCTATACAAAAATCTTATCAGAATCATGAAACTACATTTGTGATACTCAGTCTTATTATTTTAAAGATGGTCTTTTCACTAAAACTGCATTGGCATATTATCATCGTCCTTTTTTGCACAGCACTGCTGTATTTTCTTGTTGTGGCTACTAAGTTGGTAATAGTAACAATAAACGCTACACGCTATTTGTGAAAAAATAAAAATGAACGCAGCAATTTTCGTAACTCTTTTGATAACTTCCGGAAAACAATGACGCCATAAATATATCTTCCAATCAAAGCAATGATAAAATTATCTTTCAATCAGAGAACTGGAGAATATCTTCCAATCAAAACGCAGATAAAAATAGTTATCTCGAAATTTGGTTGGTCCCCTATTCTTTACCAGCAAATGTAGGCCAACAGCACTTTAGGCCTAATGCATCATTTTCGTTCGCTTTTAGGTTTGCCTAAATTTCATATTATTTTTATAATTTGTTCAATCAAATATTTAATTTGTTTACTACTGTTACACCACTGACATTTAAAAAACCTAACTACTAAATACTGTCCAAGCAAGGCTGTTAATTTTTTTTAAAAGTTACAAATACTTTTTTTTTTTTGTTACATGAAGTGGATAAGGTAGCGCCATCTAGCAGTCACAGAGCCAAAAAATAGGGAGATGTAATTATTTTGCCCAGGTTTTCGTCTTCAGTTACTCCAATGACATAAAACTTCTGGACCAAAATATCCAACGCGATATCTTTTATAAAATGTGTTACAACCATTCAATATTGAACATAATATCTAATCCAGAATAAGTATTGACAAATAATAGCTACTATTTTATTAACACAGTGGCATCTATCAGTAACATAACATATCAAGTTTTGTTAACATTAACCAGGACATGTAACACCAATGACATTCCCCCACGAACATACACAAAATCTCAGAAATGATACAGAAAACATTCTTATTTTATGCTGTGATCTCTTTTTAATATTAATTTTACCACACTCTCCAAAACAGTAATTTTGCAAACTTTTTCAAGTTAATGATTTAGGACAGAAAAGCTACCCCAATTGAAGAATGACTCAGAGACATTTGAAAACCTGAAATCAAAGGCTAATAGCGATCAATTGAAAAAAGTGACAGCATATATCGACAGACAATGGATGACAAACGAAACCTTCCCAGTAGAAGACTGGATATATATATATGACCACACAGTACGCACAAATAATGATATAGAAGGTGAGATTTTTCATTGTTGTTTATTGTATTTTGCCTCTTGTCTGAAATATTAAAAAAGATACGCCATTAATAATAATTAATAAGTAATAATAAGTGATAATAATGAACTATTAAAGCAAATCGTACATGTATACGCAAAATATGTAAATATAGGTAATAGTTCTTCA
Organism: Pictodentalium vernedei; assembly: GCA_031216915.1. Taxonomy (NCBI): domain Eukaryota; kingdom Metazoa; phylum Mollusca; class Scaphopoda; order Dentaliida; family Dentaliidae; genus Pictodentalium; species Pictodentalium vernedei. The sequence goes on along the minus strand of CM062288.1, from coordinate 1,991,572 downwards.
TTTAATTTCATTTTGCATGCAAATGGTAGAAAATACATCTTACTAATCCATTTGCATATTTGTATTTCAGCTAGGCATCGTCTTTTAAACTGCAATGGAACTGGCATCAGCTTTTATAAATTAGTCCCGATTTTAATGAAAGAAGCCCATCTGGTTAAAATGAATGTCGTCGCATTTGATTTAGAGACAGAAACGAGACAGAAATACACAAAAGTGGCAAAGAAATTGGACGAGGTCTGGGACAAATACAGAGAAAACCAGATGTCCACATCTAGGTTGTCAAAACTATGTGGGCAGATTTACAAAATTGCATGAAGGTGTCTTATTATCTATGATTCCTTATGTATAAAATGTATATTTATGACTAGATTTTAATTTGTTATTATGATTCGTTATGTATGGTTTAAAGTGTCTAAATAATTTTTGACTAGATTTTAATTTGAAAAAAAAAAAAAATTCATTCATTTCTGACCAATATTCTATACTCTCCCATCAAGAAATTCATTTCCCCGCCTCTTGTGAATTTTAAGTCTCGGACCGAATCTTCCCGAGGCTGAATCTTCCCATTCCCGACAAAATATCCCCAGAGTGTTTTTTCTTTTCATTTTGTGCATATACATACTGTCACATTTTTCAAAGATAATAACAATACTGTATTGATGATGTATATGACATATCGTCAGCTGAGTGCAAGAATGTTCTATGTGCCCCACAAAGGGACATAGAACACATTCTAGCACTCAGGCGACAATATTGCATCCAAATCGGATACAATAAGGCTATATAAAATCACACACCCTGTGAACGTTTTTTCATTTTGAATTTTGCCCTTGAAATTTTAACTTATTGCATATGATGCAATTTCTTTAAAACAATTCTTCTTCAGAACCACCAGTTAGAATGCTTTCATATTTGGTATACATCACCAAAATAAGTTCGATATCATTGGATTGTCGGAAATATTTCAAATTCCACCAGACTCATCTTATGTATTGGAAGGTTATCAACCCCTCGTTAAAAACTTACGACCAGACAATGATGATAAAAGGGGTGGGGTAGGTGCTTATATAAAACAGGACATACCATTCAAAATACGTCATGATTTATCAGTCTTTATCCCACATGTTATTGAATCCCTCTTTATAGAAGTTAAAATACATAAAGTTTTCAAACTAATAGGTATTATTTATAGACCTGACACTCCACCGAAAGCTGACATCGACCTCTTCCTATCCAAGCTAGGTGAAATTACTGGTACAATTAATCAAGAAAACAAAAAATGTTACATAATGGGTGATTTAAATGTAGATTTACTAAAGTTAGGAACTCACACTAAAACAAACTATTATTTAGACCTTATGCTAAGTGAAGGCTTCCTACCTTATATCACGAAACCGACTAGAGTCACTCGACAACATTGATTGATCATATCTTCTTAAATAATCCTATTACAAACTACGTCTCTGGTATAATCATATCGGAGGTTTCAGACCATTTCGAAATCTTCTACAAAGAGTTACACAACACCCCAATCTCAGAACCTAAATTTTTATTAAAACGCATGGTAAACGCTGAAAATATTGCATTGTTTAACCAGTACCTAGCGCAATGTGATTTTTCTTCAGTTTATGAAGAAAGCTGTCCGAATTTAGCATATGACAAGCTAATAAGTATTTGCACACCAGGTTACGAACAGTCATTCCCACTAAAATCCACAAAGTTGGGCAGTAAGTACATAAAAAAGCAACCATGGATGACGAGAGGATTATTGACATCGTCAAGAAAAAAAGCCGACTTCTATCACAAAAAACTAAAATCCCCAAACGAGGAAAACATTTTAAAGTACAAAAGATATTGTCGAATATTCAATAAAATTAAAAAGCAAAGCAAGTCAATGTACTATAAAAACATATTAAATGACAACAGGAATAACTTACGCAAGATATGGCAAATTTTAAATGAGACAATAAATAAAACTAAAAAGGTTGCGACGTCACCGTCCTCTTTTACCTTAGATAACAACCAGGAAATAAATAATCCAGATTCAATTGCCCAAGAGTTTAATAATTTTTTTGTAAACATAGGAAAATGCACAATTGATAAAATTAAGAAGCCCCATAAATCATTTCTGGACTACCTAAAAATTAATTATCAAAATAACTTCTTTATAAGCCCCACAACTCCAGACGAGGTTGTAAAGGTAACTAAAACCCTAAAACTAAGAAACAGTGAAGATTGTGATGGACTAACAACAAATATTGTAAAACAATCAATATTTAATTTGGCCTCGCCCCTGTCTCACATAATAAATAACTCATTTACTAGTGGCTCGGTTCCAGACCAGATGAAGGTTGCCAAGGTAATTCCAGTTTTTAAAACCGGGGATGAGAACAAATTTAACAACTACAGACCAATTAGTATACTCCCAACATTTTCTAAAATATTAGAAAAGCTGATGGCAAACAGAATGACTAGTTTCACGACGACTTTCAATATTTTATATGAACACCAGTATGGATTTAGAAGTAAGCATTCCACTATACACCCAATCATGCAACTTTTAAAACATATAGGGCAAGAAAATAACCGACAGACCAAGGACATCACGTTAGCAACATTTATCGATCTTTCTAAAGCGTTTGACACAATAAATCATGACATTCTTTTGACAAAATTGGAAAAATACGGATTTAGAGGTATCAGTAATACATGGTTTAAAAGTTATTTGACAAATAGAGCTCAATTTGTTAAATATGGAAATGGAAAATCGGATTTAGCATATATAAAATGTGGGGTACCCCAAGGGAGTGTATTAGGGCCTATTCTCTTTCTATTATATGTAAACGATATTGCTTCCTCAACGTCATTAAAAGTCTTATCTTTTGCAGATGACACTGCTTCATATTCTTCATCCCCGAATGCAAGTAATCTAGCAGCCCATTTTAACAGTGAACTAGATAAAATATTTAACTGGTGCTCGGCAAATCACTTAGCTCTCAATGCGAAAAAGACAAAATACATGATCATAAATCCATCGCCCCAATCTAGAATTCCAGGAAACTTAGATATTTATATAAACGATGTGAAAATTGAAAGAGTGGGTGTAAATGAAAATGAAAATTCTCTAAAATTTTTGGGTGTTACTTTTGATGAGAACTTAACCTACAGGAATCATATCTCAAGGATTAGTACTAATATAGGAAGAGCTAATTACGTCCTAAATAAAGTTAAGAATATATTACCCCAAAGTGCAATGAAAACTCTCTACTATTCTCTTGTGCATTGTCATTTGTTGTATGGAATTCAGATTTGGGGAAACTCAAAAGCGGCTAGGAGACTCTTGATATTGCAAAAACGAACAATACGAATTATCAATAATAAAAGATATAACTCCCATACAGACCCACTATTTGCAAAGAACAAAATTCTCAAAGTGACTGACATTTTCAAACTTCAAGCTAGCCTCTTCGTGTTTGATTGGAAAAACGATAATCTTCCCCGGTCTTTCAGGAACTATTTTAATATCTCATCAAATTCACTGAATATAACTACTAGGCAATCTGAATCAGTACATGTTAGCAGGGCCAGAATTAAAGCTCTAGACAAATTGCCAATTTTTGCCTACCCATAATTTGGAATAGCTTGAGCCAGAATCTTCGTAACATTACAAACAGAGTTGAGTTTCAGAATAAACTTAAATTACAGCTATTATCGTCTTACTGTATGGAAATGCAGTGTGACAATCCCTACTGTCAAGAGTGTAATCCGTAGTACTTCATTTTTTCGCCTCACCTCCCTCACTCCAACGAGAATAGGCAGTCTAACATTACTTGTCAATTCTTTCAAAATTACAGTTTGAGCTATATCGTAAGTTTCTACCCAGTCAAATTGCACTGCGATTATTGTGTTAAATAGATAGCTTCAGATGACTGTGAACTCGTCATTAACCTTCTTGTGTGATGTGCGCCGCTGAGTTTAATCAAAAGCATATTACTTCCCCGAGAAAGGGTCAGCTATGGTCTGCGAATATTTGTAAAACATTCATTTATTTGTCAGGTGATGCCAGGAAGACAGCCAATCTGGCTATGTCATTTCCCAACGGTATATCCTGTATTGTTACAAATGTTGTAATATATCAAAACATCATGATTGTAAAACCTGTATACTGTTAAATAAACTATCTATCTATCTATCTATCTATCTATCTATCATCTCAAGGGGTGTCATTTTCAAGTTTGTTCAAATGTGGTCTTAATATTTGAATTTTAATGAGGTGTAATATTAGAAAACTTCTTTACCAAATATGAAAAACAGGTGCATCTGAAGAAATTTTTTATACAACACCTCTAGGGTGGTCAGATTCCAATTTGTTCAAATCGAGAGCCCGAATTTTAACTTTGTGTAAGACGAGGGAATTTCTTAAAAAAATCTTTTTCAAATGCACCAGTATATTTTTTGGTATACAACATCTCTGGGGGGGGGGGGGGGGGGGGGGGGGAGGGGAGGGGGAGATTTTCAAGTTCTTCAAACTGAGTTCCTGGAGAGCCCAAAATTTTCGGTGCTACTAAATAACGAAAGCAAACGAACATAATCGAACACAAACGAAAACAAGTAAAAAATGGCAAAATATAGGCTAATAAAAGTTTAAAAGGGGGTAGAGGGTGTGTGTTCGAGTATGTTTTACTCGTGTGTGGAATTTTATCCACTTTTGGTGAGGATTGGTGCGTATTTTGTTCATAAAGAGGATTTAAAATGTGCCCCGTGAGGGACAGACTAATATCTCAGGAACAGGACATGGAACAGGAACAGGAAAGGGTGCCTAATCTCAGGAATACAGGAAAAGAGAAAAAGAGCAATTAATCCACGCAAGTGAATAAACTTTATTCAAATGCATGCCCATCATAACACACTAATCATATGTCTTTAACCCCCTAGGCCTCTAGTCTATACAGTTTTTTGAATGTGTATTTTTCTCACCCTTTTCAATTTTCATTGAATTCACAGGAACAGTTACCGCCGGCGGAACGGTTCTCTTTGCAGCGGGAGTAAATTTCAACAGCCAAATATTGCTGCTTAGCACGTTGCCAATGATCTCGACTGTGTGTGGGGTCAACTTGGCGGATTGGAGGGGTGGGGGAACTATGTCTAACACGACAATTATTTGAGGAATATTTAACAAATAGATGAGACAATAATTCCGGAATTTTCATTTTCCATTTTTTTTTTTTCTCTAAACTTGTTGTGTGGAAAAGATGAAGAGCTGCTGTGGTGACTGAAAATATTTACATTTATTTCAAATGAACTATTATTTTTTTTTCAAGGTAAGTGTATGACAGAGCCTTACATATGTTGTTAATCAGACCGAAAACGAAAAATGTGAAGAAAGACATTCCGGATGATGATATGTCGGGAAGGTGGGCGAGTACATAACTAAGGAGGGGAGGGGGCGGGGGGGGGGGGGGGGGGTCTAGGGAAAAATTTAAGCAAAATCAAATTCTGTCGAATATATTATATTACCGCAATTAATGAAGGTCATTGATAACATGGTTGTTTTGTTTTATTTATTGGTATTTGAGGTCACTTTTCTGTAGTTATGTCCCCCTAAAAAATTAATGGTGTGGTTCGGGTTACATGGCAGAAAAAAAATACGGTCGGTCGGCTTTTGTTTTATTTTTGTTTTGTTTATTTGTGGTAAACCACAGGAAATTCGCAAAAATGTCGGTCTAACGTCATTGTTACACCCGGCGATTTTTTTTTTTTTTTGGGGAGGGGGGGGGGGGGGGTCCATAAAATGTTTAGGGTCCAATGTCTAAATTGGGTGGTTTGGGTTGCCCGAACCGCTCAACTTTTTTTTTCTTGGCGTTATGGCTAATTGTGACCACAGCAAAAGTGTAAAGTCAAGTTTAGCCAATCGTTTACACTTTTGCTGCCTATTTTATAGGACTTCCACCCCAAGCAATGGTGACCGGATCGTATTTTACCAGTAAGGCAGAACTTGTTTACCTCAGTAAACAAGCACTGTTTCACTTCGCGGGATCCACACTAGGGGACGCGGTTGATAACGAGGTGCGAATTTTAAAAAATTCCGATAATATTTATTAACCCTTTACCCAATGTAACTGACAAAAACAGTCATTCATTCAAATTATATTACGTTTTCGATTTTTTGTCTCGAAAAAATTACCAATGAACCCTCATTGGAGCGACAGCGTTGAGCTCGTGCCAATAAGGGGTCATAAGCTATTTTTTAAGACAAAAATGAATTTGTTTTAGTTTTTTTAGTCGTCAATCACTTTAATCGGGTCCATTTTAATTTGAAAAAAAAAATTTGATTCATTTCTGACCAATATTACGTTATTTCTATTCTATACTCTCCCATCAAGAAATTCATTTCCCCGCCTCTTGTGAATTTTCAGTCTCGGACCGAATCTTCCCGAGGCTGAATCTGCCCATTCCCGACAAAATATCCCCAGAGTGACATGATCCTCGTGTCTGCCATGTGAATGAGGCGAAATGAGTCGTCGTTAGCTCAGTTGATACGGTGGCTGATTATTTTTGGCAAGGCGTGTCGCACACCAGTGCTCGGTCCCCTGTCGGACAGGCTTCATAAAAATTTCGAATTTTCAAGCTTGTTTTAGGCCTATATATAAATCTCGGGGAGGCCCAGTCCTAACAAGGAGGGGGAGGGAACAATTTTTTCCCGGTAACCACAGATGTGTAGGATGGAAAATACATTTTTAAGAGTATGATGGTGGTGGGGGGGGGGGGGGGAGGGGGGTGCGGGTGGCGCAGTGGAATATGCGACGGAATTATATGCAAATCTGGAAGGGGACACATGCACATGTCTTACTGTAGTCAAAGTTGCACCCAAAGTCTGTCATATTTTTATTACGGACTTTGTAAAGTAGCAGTTTTGGTAATCATGATTAGTTTAATTAGGCCTAAATATTTTTATGAGTCGTAACCTACACATCTTCACCTGTTCCTCATAACAAGTTTCAGAGAATTAATAAACTATTAGAAAATTTGTTTTCTTGTTTGTTGAATTTTCATTTCACCCCCTCCTCACACGTCCCTGTCTTAAATAGTACCCTTCTGTCGTTACCCCCCTCCCCTCTCCACTTCCGTGAAGGGACGTGGAGGGGGGGGGGGGGGGGGTAACGACGGGAGGGTCCTAGTTAGGACTACACTTTCAAACTGGTATCCCACACGGGACAAGTTGGTGGTACCCTACAAGGGACAAGTTGGAGGGCTCAATATTTCGGCCGTGGAAGGTGGTCCGTGATTTCATGATTACTGTGAACTTCAACGAGTAGTCATACGTCATGATTTCAAATGAGGCCCAGGGGAATTAATATTATTATAATAATTAGCCGGGAAGCCTCGAACTTGTTCCAGGGGACTTCAAACTATCCTGAGCCCCCATTGACAATTTAGTCACAAATTTCGCTATCGCTTCGTCTCTGACACTGAGTTGCACATTTCAAGTTCCTCATTGATTCGCAACGAAAATAAGTGGATGCGATCAAATGGCCGGGTTCTCACTAGATCCACAGAAGAAAAACTTACAGTGGGGCTATTCGGGGCTTTGTGTATCTCATATGCTGTTGGTATCCTTGAATACCAAAATTTATTATTGTTTTTTTTTTTTTTTTAGAGTGTAGGGGAGAACACCTGAAACCCCACAACAACCTTCCAAATATTATGGTAGGCCGCCTAAAAACTGGCAAGTCCCCACCCCCACATGCCCCTCCCCCACCTCTAATTATAGAATCCTGGCTCCCCCCCCCCCCCCCCCCGGAATTTCATTACAATCGGGCCAAATTTTCGTGGAAATGTGTATTGAGGAAATGTTGTTGTGTTTTGAAACCGGAACCTAAAACAAAACACGACAACTTTTCGTTGATTGATACGCATTCCCACTACAATTTGGTCGATTACAACGTTCTTACCTGGATCAGTGCTGCAGATTTCATTTCTGCATTCACTGATAAATTGAAGTATTGTGGCCTTTTTTCATGAAAATTTCACTTTTTTCCCACGTTAGAATGTCCAACAACAAAAAATAGCTTCTGATCCCCCTTTGGAATGAGGTCGTTCCAATGAGGGATCATAAACTATGTTTTTGAGACAAGAAATGAAAACGCAATGAAATCTGAATGGCAAATTTGGTGAATGCTACTGAACGAGCGTTTGACTTTGCTTAAACTTTTCCCGAGCACCCCCACCCCCCCCCCCCCCCCCCCCTTGCGCCCCTGGTTATGTACTCGCCCACCTACCTTCCCGACATATCCGGAATGTTTTTCCACATTTCCACATTTTTCGTTTTCTAATTAACAAGATATGTAAGGCTCTGGCCTACTACTTATTCCTTATTCAACATTCGACTTTTATATTTTTATCGATTTGGATCAAACAAACGGTACCACAGGGTGGCCATGGACGATTAATGAATATACCAGCCCCCAAAACCAGGACCGATATTATTAAATTATCCCAAATTTGGCCCCGAAAGTAGCGTGACCTCTGGAAATAGCATTTCTGGTCTGATTTGGATCAAACAAACGGCACCACAGGGTGGCCATGGACAATTAATAAATATACCAGCACCCAAAACCCCACCAATATTATTCAGTTATCCGAAATTTGGCCCCAAAGTAGCATGACCTCCGAAAATGGCATTTCTGGTCCGATTTGAATCAAACACCACAGGGTGGCCATGGACGATTAATGAATATATGGACCAATATTATTTCAATTATCCGAAATTTGGCCGTAAAGTAGCGTGACCTCCGGAAATGGCATTTCTGGTCCGATTTGGATCAAACAAACGACAACATAGGGTGGCCATGGACGATTAGTGAATATACCAGCCTCCAAAATCCGGACCAATATTTTTCAATTATCCGAAATTTGGCCCCATAGTAGCGTGACCTCCGGAAATGGCATTTCTGGTCCGATTTGGATCAAACAAACGGCACCACAGGGTGGCATGGACGATTAATGAATATTATACCAGCCCCCAAAACCCGGACCAACATTATTCAATTATCTGAACTTTGGCCCCAAAGTAGCGTGACCCCCAAAATCCAGACCAATCGTATTCAGTTATCCGAAATTTGGCCCCAAAGTAGCGTGACCTCCGGGAATGGCATTTCTGGTCCGATTTGGATCAAACAAACGGCACAATAGGGTGGCCATTGACGATTAATGAATATACACCAGCCCCCAAAACCCGGACCAATAGTAAGTATTCAATTATCCGAAATTTGGCCCCAAAGTAGCGTGACCTCTGGAAATGGCATTTCTGGTCCGATTTGGATGAAACAAACGACACCCTAGGGTGGCCATTGGCGATTAATGAATTATACCAGCGCCCAAAACCCGGGCCAATAGTATTCCATTATCCAAAATTTTGCCCCAAAGTAGCGTGACCTCCGGAAATGGCATTTCTGGTCCGATATGGATCAAACAAACAGCACAATAGGGTGGCCATGGACGATTAATGAAAAAAACCTGCTCCCAAACCCGGACCAATAGTATTCAATTATCCGAAATTTGGCCCCAAAGTAGCGTGACCTCCGGAAATGGCATTTCTGGCCCGATTTGGATCAACACATTAATGAGAAAACAAAGAAGGCCCAGAAAATTATAGAAGCTATTAGAAAATCCTTCACATGCTTGGAGCATGGAGCCCTTGTGATTTTGTATACAAGTCTAATCTGACCTCATCTAGCGTATGCTCAACCAGCTCGGAAATCTCATACAAAACACCATATAGACAAACTAGAGGAAGTACAACGAAGGGCGACAAAACTAGCACCCAGGATGAAAAATATGACGTATGAAGAAATACTGAAGAAAATGAATCTTCCAACATTAGAATATCAAAAAGGAATAGAGTAGACATGATTGAGTGCTACAAAATGTTCAACAAATACGACAGGCAAGTAGCTAATATACCAACGAGACCCACTGAATACCGGACACTAGAAATTATTCAAAGATTCAGTCAGCATCAAAGAATATCAGGAAGTTCGCATTTAGCCAGCGTGTGGTTGAACCGTGGATTAAACCTACCAGAAGTAGTAGTATACGCAGACTAAACACGTCCAAGAAGAACAGGCTGGATAAGTGCTGGGAAACACAGGGGAAGTCAAGCTGAATTATAGGAAAGCATTAAATGTGGTGACCGATTCTCAGCGTCAAAATTTTAATGATCAAATTTATAGACTCGGTTCCGTTATAAGTGAATTACAAGAAAATGAAGTGGATATAGTGGCAACCGGAAGCCAGCGTCCACGATGTACATGTACATAAGGTTAAGGTATGGTATTAAAGTCTTCAACTATTACGATCCGGAGGTTGCAAACATACTCACAGTAGGCCTAAGCATCGAGTCTCGAACAAGAGGACGCTAATATAAAATCACCAAAGAAAAAACCAAACCTGGATGTCCGAAAATACACTTTAGCCACAGAGTTGTGGATTCTTTGAATAAACTCCCAAAATAAATAGTAAATGCGGATAACATCAACATCTTCAAGAACCTTCTCGATAAGTACTGGGACAAACAGGACGTGAAATACGACTATCGGGCAGAATTGGTGATGCGATGGAACTACAGCTGGGCAAAAATTACCTGAACCCTTCTGTATATAGTGTAAATAGTTACACAACTTGTGCTGGTGGTGACCCTGTGGGTCACTCGGGTTAGTGGCTACTACTAGGATTTGTGATGGTATCACTCTCCCTACTCCGTAAAGGAGCTTGCGCCACATGCGCGGATAGATAATAATAAGATAGGATAAGGTGACAGGCCCCAAACTAACTCTAGAAAAAACAGAAGCCGAGAATTCGACTCCCGGGAAACACACAACGAAGTGGATATGGTGGCAATCCGCCAGCGTCCGCTGAAGACATAAGATCATAAGATAATAAACAGTAAAAGTGCGGGCCGAAAAGCGTCGCGCCCTTTTTATGAATCGGCTGCGCCCACTTCAAAACAGAAACGGCAGGAATGCAGTCACCCACGAAATAGAAAAATAGGTTCATGACACAAACCTGTTTTTAGCAGACGAGGTAATCACTTAAAATCCAAAATCAGCTGAAAAGATAAGTGGAAAAAACGTAAGTGTTCATGATCGGGACTTTCGCACGGACTAAGGTCCAATGTCTTGATCAGTTCTCTGTGTCTCGTATTTTCGCAGGAATAATTAGGCAGTATCCATGCAGAAAACAGCAACAACGACTCTGTGTGAAACTGAAAGTTACCGAATATTCCCAAACCGACCATTGGCCTCCTGGCCTTTTTTTTTCTGAATCGGCCTCCACCTGACCCCAAACCGACCCCCACAATTTTACCCAAATCGGCCTCCAACATTTTGTCAATTTCGCCCAAACCAGCGTATCCGACGATTCACCCAAAAGAAGCATACAGAAGCGAATAGAAGGAACTAGTGTTGTAACCCAATTACGACAGGGTTCAGTCACGTCAGCCCCAAGTCAAATCGGCCTCTGGTCACTTCGGCCCGAGGATAAGGTATTATTAGTTAGCTATCCGAATGTTGGGTGTCCGCCCGTTTCGCCAAGATTAGTGCGAAACGCGGTCATCCTTCAAACCGGAATACCCTGAAATACCCCGGAATCCCCCTACAATACCCCTGAATCCCTAGAATATACCGGAATCCCTCATAAATCTCCACTACAGTGTTTTACAGGTTATTCAGAACATACAACATATCTTTTGAGTTTGACATACGTGAAATAAAATTTGTTGATTGTGTCCCGAGTTTCAGTGTGTTTTATTTGCCTACTGGCACATTCAACACATTGAGACTGAGGAGACGACCCTGCTTTTATCCCACATGAGCCCGATTATACACTGCGCATGCATAAAGTAGAATGGCAAGTGTCTGAAATTTCTGGTTACTTGCCATTCTACTTTATGCATACGCAGTGTATCATCAGGCTCATGTGGGATAAAAGCAGAGTCGTCGTAAATGTTAGCTGGCCTATTCTATATAATGACTGTAGACTTGCGCACGAGAAAAAAACACCTATATTATATGTGATGTATCCCATGGTACCAAACATTAATACAACAATTTATTCAAATCAGAACTTTCATACAGAAGTTCTGAACAAAAAACTGATTTCACCAATGTCGGTACAAAATGGCCACTGGCAGCCATCCTGAATTTCGGACCGCACCCAAAAGCACTCGTTCTCGTCCCACGGTGATAACAAAGGTACTCAAGAAGTTTCGTAAAGATCAGTTCATAAATACCGTATTATACGGCCTCTAGCTCGAGCCATATCCAATTGTTGACGTACGGACAGACGGACGTCCTGACATATCGTGTTTATGGGACTATTTTTTGGGAGACTACAACAAAATGCGTGTCCATTATATTAAAACAAGTGTGTTGGGGGAAAATTTTTGGGGGTGGTAGCAAACCCTGACCCTACCCAGGGTGTGATTTAACCGGTATCGCATCGTCATTTGCGACACAAAGTGCCTATTGCGATGCATCGTCGCCTCTCGTTTCGGTAAATGCGATACCACATCTTCCGTCAGAATATCAGCATATTTCAATTTCAAACACACAACAAAACAGCGCTTCTGGTGACATAAAGTCACATAATTAGCAATGGGTTTTCCCGGTGTACATAAAATATAAACACAGAGCCCGAAGCGAGTTTCTAAGAAGCGTTCTGATTTAATAGTTCCACAGAATGTATGACATTTCGGCCCAGAACACTTTCGGCCCATAACATATTCGATCCATAACACATTCGGCCCATAGCAGATTCGGCCCATAGAATAAATCCCTATAGAATAAATTATATTGCGGACTTTGGTCCAAGTTTGGACTACCGTCTCATTAGTGATAACGTGTCTGATGACTGGACCAGCTGATTCCAGGATTGTTCACCAATTACAATGTTGGGATGGCTGTTGGCGTCTTTGGAATCACTCTTAGACCAACGAATTTTTCAAAAATTTCCACCGGACCCCATCACCCTCTCACAACCACTGTATACTAGTATTTATACAAATTGTTTCCTTTCCAGTGCCCGCGCTGATTTGTATATCATCAAATCAAGCCATTAATTGTGAAAATCGGTCAGGTACTTCCCGTTTTGTCCTGTCTGAAATTCCTATGTAGCGTATACGTTCACACTGTGAAATTGCCATTAATGAAGGGTTTTCACCAACAATTACATCAAAAATGAGAATTGCTATACAAATTTCAGTAATTGCTATACAATTTGCTTCTTTGAATTGCATTTTACTACGCAAAATTTCAAAAGTAAATCGCACCCTGACCCTACCCCCTCCCCTCCCCCACACACACACACAATTCTGAACCCCACCCTAGACTAATGAAAATTAATTAATGTGTATTTTAGCATAAAATGCATGTCCATTCTATTAAAACATTTTTTGGGGTGGTAGCAAACCCTAACCCTACCCTTTACTGACCCTAACCCCACCCCACCCCAACTCTAAATCCACCCTAGAATAATGACATTTAACTAGGTGACTACTAGTCACATAGATAGCAGTAGTCACCTAACCCCAATTTGTACCAACAAATAGTCACCTAAACCCCATATGTTTGCTCGGACAGATGGACAGACAGACGACGGGCCATGACAATACCTTAAATTTGGCTTCGCCAAAGTTGAGCTAAAAATTGTATTACGGACTTTGGGGATTGTTCAACGAGTTGACAACGTGATGCGCAAAATGGTCCGAGCTTTCAGTGGCGAGTTGGTAAGCGTATGAGGGGAGGGGTGTTCCATGTTGTTGGTAGCTCTCCTGCAGGACATTTATTGTTTAAGGTCTCGTTACAGTTATTCAGGTGAAAATGTCGGCTTTTCAAGAAATGTTCAGCTTCTGATTAACACGGCCGAGGATATTTCGCATGTAAATTACCCCTCCCCTATTCAAATACGCCCAATGTATATAGTTTCTGGAAGCTCTGAATATGGCCCTTTCTGGAGACAACTGTACACAACAAAAATCTTGCATCATATCACTCAAATACACTCAGCCGAATGACACATTTGATGGCTAAAAAAATGGCTCAAAATAGTCAAAATTTTCTCATTTTTGGGATAAATCTCCAATTTTCGTGCATCGATAGTGATAAAACTGTGTTACAGGAATTCCACATTTCTCCACGGAGGATTTTACAGCATAACATGATCATTCTGACAAATAAAAAACATATGGGTTTCTTGTTCATTTTTTCAGAAGGCTTTTCTCAAAGAAAATTTACACAAACATTGTCCCATTTGTAAACAGCAAATTGTCCGGTCCCAAACAACTGTGGGTTAGTCATTTAACACTTCCATGTGACCTTGACACCCAATTGAAATGCACTTGACAATACACAGTTTGAATCAAGACCATCAACAGATTGTTTTGGCCATGTCACCATTAATGAGAATTAGTTACTAAATCCACACCACCATAAACAAAAACTATAGCTCAAAATAGCCATTTGGCTGAGGATATCCAATAACCTCTGAAATGACCTTTTAATAGGAAATGAGACCTAATAAGATTACTCGAGTGGCCTATTAACTCTTTGGGGCCTGGTACCTTCTATCTGGTTTGAATGTTATCATATGAAGAAGCAGGCCATTAGATTGCTTTATTTTGGGCACATGTTTTGGGGGCTTTAAATGTGTCCAAATTACAGAAAATTCCATATTCAAGGGATACTGCTGATGTTTATTGCTGAAAGTAATCGTACTAACGTTACACAGCATAAAAAAGACAGGAATGTTCTCTAGGAGGGGAAAAAATTTAAAAATAACTTCAACTGAAACAAATCAAGGACAGAATTTTAGCAGATTTTCTATTTTGGGCACAGCTTTTAACGCCTTGAATTTGGGGCAATCTAAAGGCCTGTGAAGAAGTCTACAGTCATTATATAGAATGGGCCAGCTAACATTTACTACGACTTTGCTTTTATCCCACATGAGCCTGATGATACACTGCGTATGCATAAAGTAGAATGGCAAGTAGCCACTTTACTTTTGTACACGCTCAGTGTATAATCAGGCTCATGTGGGATAAAAAAGGCAGAATCGTCTCCTCAGTCCCAATGTGTTGAATGTGCCAGTAGGCAAATAAAACACATTGAAACTCGGGACACAATCAATAAATTTTATTTCACGTATGTCAAGCTCAAAGGATATGTTGTATGTTCTGAATAACCTGTAAAACACTGTAGTGAAGATTTATGAGGGATTCCGGTGTATTCTGGGTGATTTAGGGGTATTGTAGGGGGATACTGGGGTATTGTAGGCGGATTCCGGAGTATTTTGGGGGATTCCAGGGTATTCTGGTTTTAAGGATGACCACGTTTCGCACTAATCTTGGGGGCGAAACGAGCGGACACACAACGTTCGGATAGCTAACTAATAATACCTTATCCTCGGGCCGAAATGACTTTGGCGCCGAAGTGACCAGAGGCCGATTTGACTTGGGGTTGAAGTGACTGGATCCTGTGTTAGTTGAGTGTGTAATTGGGTTACAACACTAGTTCCTTCTATTCGGTTCTGTATGCTTCTTTTGGATGAATCGTCGGATACGCTGGTTTGGGCTAAATTGACAAAATGTTGGGAGGCCAATTTGGGTAAAATTGTGGGGGTCGGTTTGGGTCAGGTAGAGGCCGGTTCAGATAAAAAAAGGTCGGGAGGCTAATGGTCGGTTTGGGAATATTCGGTAACTTTCGGTTTCACACAGAGTCGTTGTTGCTGTTTTCTGCATGGGTACTGGCTAACTGCTGCTGCGAAAATACGAGACACAGAACTAATCACGACATTGATCATGAACCGAGACACACTCACGTTTTTTTCCACTTATTTTTTCAGCTTATTTTGGATTTTTAATGATTATCTCGTCTGTTAAAAATAGGTTTGTGTCATGAACCTATTTTTCTATTTCGTGGATGGCAGCATTCCTGCCGTTTCTGTTTTGAAGTGGGCGCAGCCGATTCATAAAAAGGGCGCGACGCTTTTCGGCCCGCACTTTTACTGTTTATTATCTTATGATCTTATGTCTTCAGCGGACGCTGGCGGATTGCCACCATATCCACTTCGTTGTGTGTTTCCCGGGAGTCGAATTCTCGGCTTCTGTTTTTTCTAGAGTTAGTTTGGGGCCTGTCACCTTATCCTATCTTATTATTATCTATCCGCGCATGTGACACAAGCTCCTTTACGCAGTAGGGAGAGTGATACCATCACCAATCCTATGAGCCACTAACCCGAGTGACCCACAGGGCCACCACCACCAGCACAAGTTGTGCAACTATTTACACTATATACAGAAGGGTTCAGGTAATTTTTGCCCAGCTGTTGTTCCATCACATCACCAATTCTGTCGTATTTCACGTACTGTTTGTCCCAGTATTTATCGAGAAGGTTCTTGAAGATGTTGATGTTATCCGCATTTACTATTTCTTTTGGGAGTTTATTCAAAGAATCCACAACTCTGTGGCTAAAAGTGTATTTTCGGGCATCCAGGTTTGGTTTTTTCTTTGGTGATTTTATATTAGCGTCCTCTTGTTCGAGTCTCGATGCTTACTGTGAGTATGTTTGCAACCTCCGGATCGTAATAGTTGAAGACTTTAATACCATACCTTAACCTTATGTACATGTACATCGTGGACGCTGGCTCCTGGTTGCCACTATATCCACTTCATTTTCTTGTAATTCACTTATAACGGAACCAAGTCTATAAATTTGATCATTAAAATTTTGATGCTGAGAATCGGTCACCACATTTAATGCTTTCCTATAATTCAGCTTGACTTCCTGTGTTTCCCAGCACTTATCCAGCCTGTTCTTGGACGTGTTTAGTTCTTCTGCGTATACCACTGCTTCTGGTAGGTTAATCCACGGTTCAACCACACGCTGGCTAAATGCGAACTTCCTGATATTCTTTGATGCTGAATCTTTGAATAATTTCAAGTGATGTCCTCTGGTCCGGTATTCAGTGCGTCTCGTTGGTATATTAGCTACTTGCTTGTCGTATTTGTTGAACATTTTGTATCACTCGATCATGTCTCCTCTGTGCCTTATAGATATTCTAATGTTGGAAGCTTCATTTTCTTCAGTATTTCTTCATACATCATATTTTTCATCCTGGGTGCTAGTTTTGTCGCCCTTCGTTGTACTGCCTCTAGTTTGTCTATATGGTGTTTTGTATGAGATTTCCAAGCTGGTTGAGCATATACGCTAGATGGGGTCAGATTAGACTTGTATACAGAATCACAAGGGGTTCCATGTTCCAAGCATGTGAAGGATCTTCTAATAGCTCCTAGAATTTTCTTGGTCTTCTTTTTCTCATTAATGTGTTCATCAAATGTGAGACGGTTGTTCGTAATCACAACAATGTCCTCCTCACTCTCAGTTTCTTTCATTCTGCAGCTTTTTCCGCCCAGTCCTTTTAAGGTGTAATTTGGAAGGAATTTGGTTTGTCTAGAATTCATCATCACACATTTTTCAGGGTGGAACCGCAGTAACAATCTTTCAGACCAATTTTTGGAGCGCATCCAGGTCTATCAGTAACTCACTCATATCTTTTTCCTCTTTTATCTCTCTGCAGATTTTAGTGTCGTCCGCAAACATCATTACATCCGATTTTACACAAGACGGAAGATTGTTTATGTAGATGACAAATAAAATTGGTCCTGGGAGGACGCTTCCTTGTGAGATCCCACCAATGACGTGGTGGTTAGGTGACAAAGCACAGTTGATAATTACTCTTTGGGTTCTATTGGCCATAAAAGCCTCATCCATTCCAATACTATCCCTTCCTTGTATGCCGAAACTATTCACTCTTTTCAGGAGTCTTCTGTGAGGCACCGTATCAAAGGCATTCATGAAGTCCATACATACTATATGTGTTGAGTTACTGTTATCCATGGATTTCATACATTTTCAAGTGTATGGAGTAACTGGAGCGTTGTCGATCTGCCGGGTATAAATCAAAACTGTCTCTTTTCTGTGAGATTTCTTACTGAATGGCACTAGATGAATGAATAACAGTCTGCGAGGTTTTTACGGGTCCTAGACGAATTGGATGACATTAATTTTTCGCGAATGAGTCCACACACAGCCAGATAGAACTTCTTGTTCAATTGAACCATACTGGGGTAGAAGAATAACTGAAAAAACAATATTATAACCCATTCATTGATTGGCTTGAATACACTTAAAGGGGACATCACAATGAATGGGGGACAAGTGCACCCCGGACAAGTCCACACAACACCAGTCCAAAAATGCATAGTCGGACAAGTGCCACCAGTCGTTTTGTTGTTTGTTTGTTGGTGGTTAACGTCACATATTTATGCACCATGGCTAATCGCGACACAACATGGAGATAAAGTCAAGTTTAGTCAATCGTTGATCAACATGTTGCCCATTTTAGAGGACTTTCACCACAAGCATTGGTGACTGGGTCCTAGTTACTAGTAAAGCGGAACTGGTGTACCACAGTAAACAAGTGCTGCTTACTTCCCGGGGTTCCCACGGGGAATCCACCAGTCCAATGGCATCCATGACAAGTGCCTCCCACTCCAATTGCCAGCCAGGACAACTGACCCCACTCTCATTGTCAGCCAGGATAAGTGCCCCCACTTGAATTGTCATTAACTGGCAGGATAAGACCCCCCCCCCCCCCCCCCCTCGCCAACTCCATTCGGGAGAGCAATTTCATTCCCTAGGTTCCAGGAAAGAGAATTTTTACCACACTAGATTTTTCAAAAAATGTCTGGCGTACAATACAAACAGTTTTTAAGAAGAATATGACTTGGTTCCATATCAGCAGTCAGTGACGTTGACCATGACATACACAAAGACACGATTTGTCACATTAGACGATCCGGGGTGGTTCTGTCCATTCTTCTATTCGTAGTAAGCTCCCAAGAGTTATCTTTTTCGCTCCATTAGCATCTCTCTTTCCACATCTTCGACTTCTGTTCGGATCCTGTTCTTCTAACGATAGGTCTGTCTGATAGGCAGTAGTAACAGTTAACACATCTGCATGTATAACAGGATGAGTCATCTATGTGTCTCACGGGTAAAATCGACAATGGACCATTAATTTAGTTATTTTACAAACCAGGGTAGATTCTCTGAGTTCTCTGCAGTTGCATCCCGAGCCCACAAGTATTCAATACATGCTGAAATCTCGACAAAATTAAATTAAAAAAACATTCTTTGATCGATCATCTTCGGGCTAAATTTCGGATAATTGAATACTATTGGTCCGGATTTTTGGGGCTGGTGTATTCAATAATCGTCCATTGCCACCCTATGTATCGTTTGTTATCACCAAATCGGACCAGAAATACCATTTCCGGAGGTTAAGCTACTTTGGGGCCAAATTTCGGATAATTGAATAATATATTGGTCCGGGTTTTGGGGGCTGGTATATTCATTAATCGTCCATGGCCACCCTGTGGTGCCGTTTGTTTGATCCAAATCAGACCAGAAATGCCATTTCCGGAGGTCACGCTACTTTGGGGGCTGGTATATTCATTAATCGCCCATGGCCACCCTGTGGTGCCGTTTGTTTGATCCAAATCGGACCAGAAATGCCATTTCTGGAGGTCACGCTACTGTGGGGCCAAATTTCGGATAACTGAATACTATTGGTCCGGATTTGGGGGCTGGTATATTCATTAGTCGTCCATGGCCACCCTGTGGTGCCGTTTGTTTGATCCAAACCGGAACAGAAATGCTATTTCCGGAGGTCACGCTACTTTGGGGCCAAATTTCGGATAATTGAATAATATTGGTCCGGGTTTTGGGGCTGGTATATTCATTAATCGTCCATGGCCACCCTGTGGTGCCGTTTGTTTTATCCCAATCGGACCAGAAATGCCATTTCTGGAGGTCACGCTACTTTGGGGCCAAATTTTGGATAATTGAATAATATCGGTCCGGGTTTTGGGGGCTGGTATATTCATTAATCGTCCATGGCCACCCTGTGGTGCAATTTGTTTGATCCAAATCGGACCAGAAATGCCATATCCCGGAGGTCACGCTACTTTGGGGCCAAATTTCGGATAATTGAATAATATTGGTCTGGGTTTTGGGGGCTGGTATATTCATTAATCGTCCATGGCCACCCTGTGGTGCCGTTTGTTTGATCCAAATCGGACCAGAAATGCCATTTCCGGAGGTCATGCTACTTAGGGGCCAAATTCAAAGTGCAATGTAGTTTTTTAGATATGGGCGTTTGAAATTTTTTCTACTCTTAGGTCCTGTGATTCTCACGGGGCATTTTGAACAATTGTTTTCCATAAATCGAGTACTTATAAGACCCATTAATACTTCCGATCAAATTTGGTTCAAATTGGCCTCTCCGTTTGGGAAATACAAATTTTGGTCGGGGCAAAAATTCTTGTCCCTCCCGTAATGACGACAAATATTTCCCCTCGAACTTCTCTTGAACACACTTTTGCCTACACCTCAAAATGATGCTGTATACCAAATATCTAGTCTCTGTGCCACAGCTGTTTCAGGAAATTTTTAAAATAAAAACATCAATGACACTGTAGCTCAACTTGTGTACGACATGTACATGTACAGTATGTGACACAACAATGACACACATCAAGGTAATGAGCTGATACAAAGGTATATGTAAAGTATTGTTACGGTCTGTACATAAATACTGACCGTAGCTTGTAACAAATGTATAAAGTATTGTAAAGGTGGGTGACAGTTAGATGCTAAACTAGAAAAGAGTCCCAATTTGAGTGGGTCTGACTGAACCCAAAAATATTTGTTCTCATAGCACCCAAAAACATTCGTTCCTGTCCCAAGGTGATAAACAAAGGTACCCAAGAATTTTCTTGAAGATTGGTTCATAAATACAGCCCTAGCCCGAGCCGTATTGACAAGTGTACTTACAGTGTATAAGTAGCACTGAATAAATCAAAGTTCATCTAATTTGCACAATGTCTGCACAAGATAATAACCTGTATTATATGTGATGTATTCAGTGTTACTAAACATTCATATAAAAATTTATTCAAATCAGAACTTTCATACAGAAGATCTGTACAAAAAACTGATTGCACTAATTTTGGTACAAACTGGCTGCCAGTGGCCATCCTGAATTTCGTGTTGCACCCCAAAACACTCATTCTCGTCCCACGGTAACAACAAAGGTACCCAAGGTGTTTCGTAAAGATCAGTTCATAAATGCGGCCTCTAGTCTGAGCCATATAGAAGTTGTGTACAAGAAAATGATTGGACCTAATTTCGGTCCAAAATGGCTGCTGGCAGCCATCTTGAATTTTGGACCGCACCCAGAAACACTCGTTCTCGTCCCAAGGTGAAAACAAAGGTACCCAAGAAGTTTCGTGTGAAGATCGGTTCATGAATACGGCCCCGAGCCCAAACCGTATTGACATGTGTACTTACTGTGTGTAAGTAGCACTGAAAAAATCAAAGTTCATTTTAATTTGCAGAATTTTTGCACAAGAAAAAAACCTGAATTATATGTGATGCATTCCATGTTACTAAACCTTCAGACACACATTTATTCTAATTAGAACTTTCATACAGAAGTTCTGTACAAAAAACTGATTGCATTAAGATACAAAAATGGCTGCTGGTGGCCATCTTGAATTTTGGACCACACCCAAAACATTCGTTCTCATCCCACGGTGATAACAAAAGTACCTAAGAAGTTTCGTGATGATCGGTTCATAAATACAGCCTTAAGCCTGAGCCGTATTGAATTGTTGCCGGACAGACGGACGGATGGACGATGGGCCATGGCATAATCTCAAATTTGACTTACGTCAAAGTTGAGCTAATATGAGCAGTACAAAACCAATCTGAAGAAAAATTCGAATGCCGCTATACAACCACTACTCATGTGAAATTTCATTAAAATGTGGTCGGTGGTTTGGGACAAAAAGACTCAAACGTACCCCCTTCACGACGGACGACAGACAAAAAGTGATCAAAATAGCTCACCCTGACTTTCAGTTAGGTGAGCTAAAAAGTTGGAGAGAAGCTATATGGCGTGAAAGTTTCGAAACTGACTGATTGGAGGAGAGGGTGGAAAAACTTGAAAGAGAAGTTCGGTGCCCAAAGAGAGCCTCCAGAAAAATGGAAACAGCCATCAAAGCAACTGAGAAGGCAGACTTCAATGAAGTTCTTTTCGATGGTCATAAATCTTCTGAAATTGAAAATATGGTCAAACCAAATACAAATTTTCAAAACTGTGTCAAGGAGACCTTTCTCACTGTTTTTGGAGGTGAGTATAAAGTTAACCATAGCATCCAAGGATGGAAGCAAATGTTTTATCTTTAAAACCACCATTTGATAAAATAATCCTTTAATTTCTGATCAGTGTATTATTGAAAAATCACTTTACTGGAAAAAACTGATGCACATATTGAAGGTAAAATTCTAATCTGCAAAAGGCCCAGGGGCATTTAAAACCTGAACACAGGCCTGCCTCTTTGTAAATCACAAGAGGGCCGTTGCAGGCTCTCCTTGATCCATATCCACTTGCTCTCCCCAGCAAAAGTTCAGTCAGGCTGTAAGGATATGGATCAATTGCTCTCCTCAGAATGACAGACCTGCGTACATTTGCACAGAGGTGAGAGAATTGAATAAAAATTGGGATTATTATACCCCCACTTTCAAAGATTGTATGCATCTGTCTGCCCATCTGCCTGTCTGCAAAACATCTGGTTACTGACCAATAAAAACTTTCAGAGATGCTATTGACCAATTGTAAGGAAAGTGTCAGTGACACTGTAGCTCAACTTGTGTAAGACAGATACACGTATAGTATGTGACACAAAAATGACACACATCTAGGCAATGACCTGATAACAAAGGTACAAGTATTGTGAAGGTCTATACTTTAATACTGACCATAGCCTGTATAACAAATGTAAAGAGTTGTTAAAGTAGGTGACAGTTAGATGCTAAACTAGAAAAGAAATCTCCTTGAGGTTAATATTACAATGGGATCCTTATATATAGCGCATCATAAGCCAGATAAATGTTAGCAATTGTTTTGGCCAGTTTGGTTCAAACCCTTCTAAGGTTGATTTATACAAATTAATATAAATTTTGCCAAGTAAAAGAATTTATGCTTAACAAGCAGTACATTGAGTTTAGGTCAAGACAGGTCTGAGATCATTAGCATGGGTACCGTAATGCATACATATAAATAGTAGACGGCTCTAACATAAAGGCCAATCATTAATAATCGGTTCCCATGCTAATGAAATTAACGAGATTATCTCTGGCCAATCAAAATTTATAGCCAGAAGGTCCGCCAATTTCAGCGCGTCCCCTCTCAAGGAATTAATCATTCTTTTGTCTCAGGACAAAGTATACAGTCACGTAAGCTCAGAGAAACAACTTTCGCCTGCCTTCATTTCACTTACTACAGAACTTGTCAGAAGTCTTTTACAATCACAAAAGGTCAGTATTTATTACTTTATTTGCTTTCTTTGCACTGTTATCGTCCTTTTTGTGATTATGTCTTGTAAAGTTTTGGTTTTTGGCAGCAGTTTTGTTGCGAAATTCTCTGAGTTTCTGTTGCTGGGTACGGCTGGCAATAGTTGTCCACTTTTTCATGACTTTGTGTCTCCCCTGAATTTTAAAACTGAGATTACACCCGTGGAGGTCAGACTGCTTGGTATTAGCGGCCTGACGTTGGACAAAATTCCTTTTACACATTTACGACAAATAAAAAATTATACTTCAGATATTGTTGTATTGATTTGCGGTGGCAATGACCTTTCAGGGAAGTCCCCAGCCGAGGTTTACAAGGATATTTCCTGATTTTGTCCATTATCTGGAGCGCTGTGCCACCATTAAGTATATTTATGTAAGTGAAGTTCTCCATCGCTTTCGGATCAAGCTGCCCGTTCGTGGCCGAGTGTTGTTCAACCAACGCAGAAGATATTGTAAGTTTCAATGGAAAAGTGGACGAATTGAACTCTGAATGGCCCAAGGAACTGAGGGGATTCCGGGCTTCATTACGGTTCTGGAGGCAGAAACGTCTGGCCTTAACAGTACGGTCCAAAGTTTCGGATGGGGTACATCTCAATCATAACCTTTCATTTAAAAGCTTTCCAGGCCAATATTCGAGCCGCCATTATGGTCTGGTCTTAAAGCCCTCCGCACGGCCTACCCGGCCCACACGTCACATTCATGTCACTAAAAAACTTTCGCCAGCTCGACTCGTGTGGCAAAGTCTTCTATTTTTAATACACCATTTTGGTACAGATCTCCTAACACATCTTGAATTTCCGGTTATTTCCGTCGGCCATCCAGTTCGCCAGCTGCAATTGTTTGGGAATATTGACTTCCTCAGTATTCAGTGTTGATCATCCTGGAAAGTCATGGAAAACGAATGTTTTATTAGGCCGGTCCTTGTAAGTCTTGGGAAGCCTGGTCAAAATATTACGGGCACCGCCGAACGTGCTCCAATTCACTGCTTGCTTTTTGTTTCCAGTCGCATGTTGTATTTTTCTGTGCGTTTTGGAAAACAATTATCTTGTGGTTTGCTTGTGAAGTCTTTCAGTTTGCTATTACATTATCGGGAAACTATGTATTTCAAGACAAATGGAACGATAAGAAGGAATATAAAGAATGGATTATGATGAGTGATTCGAAAGACAAACAAACAAGCATGTGCAAAAACTACAGTAAAGTCGTTTGGCGTAGAAATATGGACGAGTCGGCACTGATCAGCCACACGTGTGGTAAATATATCGCTTATTTAGATACAACTGTTGGTCATGAAAATTCGCATTTTTAGTCCTGGAAAAGTCCTTGAATTTCAATCTTGATTTGGGGTACAAAACCCTGTATAATGTTAATTTCACCTAAGCAGCTTTTGTGGTACTACTAATCACCGCCACAATGCACATCACAAGTTGCTTCTCATGCTGCATGTGCTTTTGATCTTGTTAACTGCGGTCCCAGCTGTGATTCATTCATATGTTTTATATTCATGGGCCGGTGGCGGAGCATGTTTAATTTGCTTCACGTGCTACCTGTGCTCTTTTTAAGTAAATTAATCTACTGGTCAATTTGCTGGTTTACTTATCGATTGCTTGTGAGATTTTGTGACGGCAGACCTCGATATTTACAGTTGGTAGTCCAATGCATTTAACGTGCCCTGCCATGTCTCAGTTACAACCGAGTGTTTTGTTGCCATTTACTGTAGACTGTAATAACGCTCCCCACTACCTGGCAGCAATGCAGCCATTGACATTTGTTATCCCTACTCTCATTTTTAACTCTCTTTTTATGTCACACATGACTCATATTTACGATAGGTCTGCCGTTCGTAGTCTTTGGGCACTGTTATTGTTTACCTCGTATAAGATTTCACTTAATACTTGGTCAGTTTTTCTATTTCAGGATGCCCAAGGTGAAGCAGAAATCTCAGAGTTTCCGACAAGCAAACAGCAGCTCCATTAGGCCAAAATAAGTCTTTAATAGATGATCTTTCACACCTCTTTTCAATATCTCCATGTTCAATGCTTTCAGAAGTGACCCACAGTTCAGCAGACTCCACACAGAGACGTTCGTTCACAAAGACTTACTACCAGTGTGACATTCTCTGATGCCGGGCACCAGCCCAGTCTACCTCTTGTGACATCTTCACTAGATCAAACTGCTACCTCCCTGGACATTCCAACAACCTCCGAGCCTGTATATGACATACAGCTCACTAGAACTACATACACATATGTTCATTCGGTGCCCATAACACATCGACTACCAGGACTTGTGTCAAATGTAAACTGCCACACTACAATTCCTCATGTGCCTCCACAACAAAATTTTTCGTCCAGCCTGCATGCTGCGGTACAGTCAGTGCCAACATACCTGTAATCTGCTGGGGTTGCGCAGTCAACTCTACAACATGGTTTGGACACTTGTGCCCGTATGCACTCGGTACCACTTGGGCAAACTGCTCGACGATTATTTATTTGATCTCCCAAGCCAGTCTAGGGCCACTAAATCTACTCAGCAACACACTACCACAGCCAGTGCTTCTTCCATCTCGCGTCAGACTTTAATTATGCAGTTGCAGGCAACTTCAGACCAGCTGCGCTAAGAAGAGACAACACTACAAGTGCATCGAGATCTGCTACTACCTCCACTCAAGAACCTCCAGATAGCCAGTTTCAATTTATCCCTAATATTGTTCATGATCCACATAACTCTCCCTTGCCATTATGGGTCTTGGGTTAGCACATCACAATATCAACCAGGACATGGCGGTCCCACCCAGTCAGCTGCAGCTGCCTCCGTTATCACACAATGCCTTGACCGGCCAATTTGTGTCAGCCTCAGTTCCACTGGATGGGATGGTCAGTCTTTCTCTGAAGCAAAAGATATGGGCCGAGGAATATGTTGAACTGGCCACATTACTTTCCCTTAATGCTGAGAGCACCCAGTATACTCTGACCGTGGGTGCTCCCGATGCTGACTTTCCTACCCTTCAGTAATTGCCAAAGTCACCTAAACAGATATCGGGCATCAGCCAATGGTTGTCTGCCTTTGAAATTTATATGACAGCTTATGTCGCAAAATTCCCTGAACGAGCAGCTCAGCTCCTAAAGTACCAATCTCTGGTTAGGTCTTTGGCAGCAGACAAGGCAACTGGACGTTCTATGACAGGCAATTCAGATCCCTTCGGCAATATGACCCCCTCACTTCCGTGGGACTCAATTCATATGGAATTATGGATCACGGTGCTACGCTACATACACCTTTATTCCAATTTAAAGGTGCCAATACACAAACTAAACACATGTATAATAAAACTACAGGGAACACTTCCGCATGCATGCCCAAAGGGGTTTGTTTTGTTGTCGTTACCACAACGGTACTGGTTGCTCCGGTCCTGGTAAATATAGTCATTCATGCTTTGCATGTGACCAGGATCGTGCATTCGCTAGATTTCATTAACAGGGCAAATCGATTCGAGCGCCCTTTCGGAATACTTTTGGCCGCCAACAGACAGCCAAGCCTACATACAAAGGTCAGTCATCCTCCAATGTCACAATCAAATGAGACCGTTATAACACCAATTCAAGTTAAGGCATTACAGTATCTGCTCCAAGATTATGATGGGAATGCTCAGTATCTTGAAAGCGGGTTTACGGAGGGTTTCCGTTTGTGGTGCCAAATGTCAGCCACAGCAACAACCTCATCCAACCATAAATCTGCAAAGGATTTTCCTCATATTTTAGATGAGAAATTGAAGAAAGAAATTCTAACACAGCGGGTTGCAGGTCCTTTTGCTTCCCCACCACTGCCTAATTTTCAGGTTTCCCCACTGGGAGTCGTCCCCAAAAAGCCCCGTGGTGAATTTTGGGTCATCCATCATCTGTCTTACCCATATGGTTTATCTGTGAATGATGGGATCCCACACGAGGATGCCTCAGTCGTCTATTCCACAATACAGGATACTATTTCATTTATCCAGCAATTAGGCCCAGGTTATTTTTTAGCGAAAACAGATATCCAATTTGCTTTCCGATTGGTGCCCATACACCCCGATGATCACCACCTTTTGGGCTTCAAATGGAGAGGCATGTACTACTATGACAGATGTCTCCCCATGGGTTGTTCCACCTCATGCAAAATGTTTGAGAGATTCAGTACCGCTCTGCAGTGGATTGCAGTGCATAAATGTAATCCCAATATGGTACATGTTTTAGATGACTGTTTTATTCTTTCCCACATAAATCTCCCAAGTTTGAGGGTTAACTAGCACTTTGCTGATTAAGTGACACATGCCAGTCTCGCTTTGAAGTGTTTAAAGATTTTAATTCAGTTGATATGCACGGACTGAGTCCAGTACAGTATAAAAGCCTCACTGTGGCAAAAATGAATCATATTTGCTGTCGAGACACACGCTGTTAATATGGGGAAATGAAAATATAAAAACTCACGTTCTTTTATCAAATTATCTCAAAATATATCTGAAGATGGGCCTTTGATTTCGCAAAATGAGCCAATTCATGATCACGGAGTGACATTGATTTCACAACTCCATCTAATCTTCTTCCCATCAAAACTAACTTTCAGAACGATGATGATGAATTAAGTCTTTTTGTGTCTGAATCGGAGGAAAACTCTCTGAGTGGCTTTGATTCTGATGAAATGTCAGGGAAATATTTAGGACCCAAATACTCGACTCAGTCGAAATCACCATCAAAACAACACGTATCTAATAAAAATAATGATGATGTAACTGGGCAAACACAAAGTGCAACCAAGGGAGGTAATAAATAGAACTCTTCCTCTCAGAAAACACAAAAAAGTGTTAACCACACATTTACTTCCGTAATCAAGCAGTCTAACAACGACGAAGTTCTCGACTCAGTCGTAACGCAGACACTGGAACATGCAAGATCTGCTTCAGGTGAGAAAACTTCGAAACACGACCAAGTCATAATACATCTTATACCTTCAATAAAATTAAATGGGAGCACGGTGGCTCAGCGGGCAGAGGTTCAGGCTGCAAGCCGAGAGGTCCTCGGTTCGAATCCCACCTGCGGCAACCGCGTTGTGTCCTTGGGCAAGACACTTCACCCCCATTGCCCACGTGGGGGCACGGTGACGCTGTGTACTAAGAAGGCGTACTGCACGTCGAAGGTGCACCTGTCTTCAACCAATGCTAACCCTGCTTGTGTGGAGTTGGTATGTTAGGGAGCTGACAGTTGCTCGCCGTTGCTCGGTGGTTCTCTCCGGGTTCTCCGGCTTCCTCCACCTGTAAAACTGTCACGGTCATGGTTAGCCATTGTGCAGAAATATGTGACCGTAAACACCAATAAATAAATAAATAAATAAATAAAATTAAATACAAATTCTTCACATAAGAACGAAAATTAGAAGGTGTCGTACAGGCGATGCCTGTTCTGCATGATGTGGAATCGAATGATGTTCTTGCTCAGATTCTTTCGAAAGTTACCGATTTGGGTGACAGACTCGACAAAGTTGAGCACACTCACTCCAGGCCTTCACACACTATTACTAAAGAAATGCTTATTGATGGAGGTAATGATTATCAGAATCAAAATACCCAAATCGACACAGAATTTGAAATCCCTTCAGTACACAGTACACCGGTTACGGATGTTGACAATTTATTTCTACCAGACATTGATGAATGTCCTTTTGATCTACCTGATATAACCCTAGATTCCACTGCACTGAAAATTGGACCTCAGATCAATGACAGAATGGCCCAATACAGTAACAAAAAGTGTACTACTCAAAACCACTTCATCTCCATTGCCCGTGTGGGGGCACGATGACGCTGTGTACTAAGACGTACTGCACGTCGATGGTACGCATGTCTCCAACCAATCTAACCCTGCCTGTGCTGCAGTGCGGAGTTACGATGTTGGGGAGCTGGCAGCTGCTCGTCGTTGCTCGGTGGTTCTCTCCGGGTACTCCGGCTTCCTCCACCCGTAAAACTATCACGGTCATGATTAGCCATTGTGCATAAATATGTGACCTTAAACGCCAATAAATAAATAAATACTACTCAAAATGATAAAGGTAAACTAGATAAAGTGTTAGATCGGTCCGATATACCTGAGAATGCTTCTCTCATTCAACCCCAAATGGTTAATCCAGAAATTTGGTCACAGATTCGGAATTCACAAATTATGGCCAAGGATTGCAATTTTCAAAAAATACAAAAAATGCTAGCAGGGGCTATGTCAGCTAACCTCCACATTACGGAAGAACTAAGAAAAAGTCATCCTGATCTATCAATCATTAAAAAATTATCTGTTGACAATTTATTGCTCACATCATCCTCTCAATTTGAGCTCTCTATCATGAGACGTAATTTCCTAAGGCCAGTACTTAAAAATAATTACAAAGGGGTTTTCTCTGCCGACAACAAAATCACTTCTCTATTATTTGGTGATGATATTTTTAAAAAGATTAAGGAAATTAATGAGATTCAGAAAACGGCCAATGCTAGGTCATTTAAGGATTCATTTTTAGGAGTAGGTCGGGGACAGCTTCCTTTCAATCGACCATACCAGCGCGGATTCAGTCGCCTCCCTCAAAGAGGACAATGGCAGACCCGACATTACCAGAGGGAAAGAAATTGGCAGGACATCAAGAAGTCCTTTGCGGCCAACAAAGATTTCACACCGCAAAAGTAAAGGTAAGTTCTCCTGTAATTGTCCATAACTACACAATGGCTGGAAATTTGAAACGCCACATTACAAACTGGAAATCTATCACAGATGACAATTGGATTTTGAATAATATCAGCGGTCATGATTTGGAATTTATTAGTCCACCTATACAATTCAGAATACCCAAAGCAATTAATTTCAGTCGATCCGAAACTTTGATTATGGATGGACTGATTTTCGACATGTAACAGAAGGGTGCTATTGTGAAATCAACTTCTGTTGAGGGTCAATTCATTTCTAACATTTTTCTTCGACAAAAGAAAAATGGAAAATTTCGACCAGTTATCAATTTGAAAAAGCTAAATGAATTTATTGCCATCATCATTTTCATCAGGAAACAATTGATGTTGTACTACAGGGCATTAAAGCTTCACAATTTTTCACATCCGTACATCTGAAGGATGCTTATTTCGGTCTACCCATTAATAAGACAGATCGCAAATACTTGAAATGTTTCTGGAAAGATCAGTTGTATGAATTCACATGTCTCCCTTTCGGAATTTCTAGTGGACCTAGAATTTTCACTGAGATTTGGAAACCTGTTTTTTCTCATTTCCGAAAGAAAGGCGTACAGTGTTTTTTCTTTTTGCAAATGAATTCTGTGATTCTTGTAGGGCTGAAACAAATGAAATAGTTCAGACTTTCCACTCATTTGGTTTTCTAGTTAATTATGAAAAATCTGTCATGGAACCCTGTCAGAGAATTAAATACCTTGGCTTTATCATTGATTCAGTCAAATTCAAAATTTTTCTCCCAGATGACAAGGTCGATCATATCATCCATCAATCTCAACTGGTTCTCAGTTTATCCTCAATGACCATTAGACAGCTAGCAAAGCTAATAGGGTTGTATACCTCATCTTTAAGGGCTGTGCAGATGAGCTCTTTTTATTACCGACATTTAGACTGGGAAAAAACTGCTGCTCTTCAGGCTAATCATAATGATTTTGATTCATCACTTAGGTTATCTGAACAAGCTAGAGCAGAAATAACTTGGTGGATTAATGGGATCAAGCATATGAATAGTAGGGAGATTCGCCCACAAAAAATTTCTACATACTTACAGACCGATGCCTCTTTGTCAGGGTGGGGGGCAAAATGTGATGGTACCTGTGCTAATGGCTGATGGAATAAAGATACCGCCGGTACTGTCATTGATGATTGCCACAATACGGGTGAAATATCCCCCCACATTAATTATTTGGAACTCAAAGCTATGGGACTGAATAGTCTTTGTGCTAAATTTTCAAGACGTGCACATCTGTGTTCTCTCTGATAGCACAACAGCTGTTGCATATATCAATAATTTTGTTGGCACTGTACCGTCTTTGTTCAACTTGACAAAAGAAATTTTTACCTGGTGTTGTGCCCGGCATATTTTCCTATCAGCTACCAACATACCTGGAAAATTGAATTCGGAAGCTGACGATTTGTCTAGGCATTTCAATGATACAACTGAATGGACTTTGGATACTAAAATTTTTGAACGTATTTGTCATCAGACTTTCAGGCCAGATGTTGATTTATTTGCATCATATTTGAATTACAAAGTCCATCAATTTGTTTCATGGAAACCAGATCCTCTATCCCATACTGATGCTTTCACTTTAGATTGGGGAAATTACTTACCTTATTTATTTCCTCCTTTCAGACTCATTTCAAAGACACTGATGAAGATAGAGGAAGATCAGGTTCGAAAAGCTATTATTTTGACTCCCCTGTGGTCCACTCAACCATGGTTTCCACTTCTGATGAACCTTCTGATCGACATTCCGATCGCACAACCAGAGAGGGCGAACAGGCTTACACTTCCTTATTCAAATCAAATTCATCCACTCAGTCGACAGTTACATCTCATCGCATGCACTGTATCTGGGATTCAATCAGAGCACAGTGTTTTTCAATCGGCTCTTCAGAGCTTGTCCTCCAATCATGGAGAAAATCCACTCGAAAGCAGTATGACTTGGCATGGAACAAATGGGTGGCTTGGTGTTCACAACGGTAAGTTAATCTCTGTAAGCCACTTGTGATAAAGGTTGCCGATTATTTGAGTTTCTTATTTAAAAGTGGAAAATCATATAGTGTCATAAATACTCATCGTTCCATGATTAATCAAACAATTCTTCTTACTTCTGGGAGGTCCTTTTCAAACTCAACATTAATTAACAGGCTTATGAGAGGTATTTTCAATATCCATCCTCCTATACCCAGATGCACGGTCACATGGAATGTTTCTACTTTACTTTTATACCTATCCAGCCTTTATCCACACAATTCTTTACCTCTTCAGTTACTAACAAAGAAATTAGTCTGCCTGGTAGCCCTGACTACAGCTCAAAGAGCTCAAACTTTAGTTGCTCTAGATATTAAGTTTATGAGTTTTAAGAATGGGTCTGTGGAATTCTCCATCCAGGAACATTTAAAAACTTCAAAACCAGGGAAGGTCAATTCCACATTAAATTTATATGAATTCAAGAATAGCAACTTGTGTGTTATTTGCACACTTAGAGAGTACCTTACACGAACCAGAACTGTACGTCAATCTTCTAAATTATTTATATCTTTCAAAACTTTTAAAGCTGTTATGACAACCACATTCGCTCGATGGATCTGTGATTCAATGACCAGTGCGGGTATTGACACTTCGACTTTCAAACCTCATTCGACACGAGCTGCCTCCACTTCAGCAGGATTTCATGCAGGATGTACACTTCAGTCTATCCTTAACTGCTAATTGGTCATCGTCCAAGACGTTTTATAAATTTTATTTCAGGAACAGTGCTTCAGTTAAAGAAGACTTTCGTTTCAAGGGCAGTTTTGGAACAGTGACTATTTGTTACCATGAGTTGTGATCCAGAGACTGTTTTTCTCAGATATGTAGACTGCTTGTTCATTATTGGAATCCAATAGTCTTGGGTTTAGTCATTGCATTATTAAATTCCTATTGTTAAATTCTTTCTATTTTTCTTTAAACGGGTGCTAGTATTAACCCTCAAACTTGGGAGATTTATGTGGGAAAGAATCCCCCACTCATCCTAGCTATACGCTGGATGAGATGGATTCTTTTTAACATAAAGATAACAAGTTTGAGAGGTAGCAACCCAGCCCTGTTTTGAGGGCTCGATTCATTTATGTTTCCCACTCACAATGAAAAATTGTTCATCATCTGTTTTCTCTTCAAAATATGATTCACTTTTGCCACAGTGAGGTTTTTATACTGTACTGGACTCAGTCCGTGCATATCAACTGAATTAAAATCTTTAGTGCATATCAACTGAATTAAAATCTTTAAACACTTCAACGCGAGACCGGCGTGTGTCACTTAATCAGCAAAGTGCTAGTTAACCCTCAAACTTGTTATCTTTACGTAAAAAGAATCCATCTCATCCAGCGCATAGCTAGGATGAGAGGGGGATTTTGACTCGCACACAGCAGCATTGTGCCAAGGCCCTCAAATTGTTTTTGCGTCCTTGCGAGACAATCGGAGTGCCCATGGCGAACGATAAAACCACATTACGTGAATTGCAATCTATTGTTGGCCTTCTAAATTTTGCGTGCTCTGTTGTTGAACCTGGTAGGGTATTTTTGAGGTGGTTAATAATTAATCTAACCATTGGACTACAGCGCCATATCACAGAGTTAGGCTTACTACCGAGGTGAAGGATGACTTAGTTTTATGGCTGCAATTTCTAGAGAAGTTCAATGGGATAACCCTATTTCTCGAGCCGGACTGGACATCCAGCAACACACTGCAGGTATATACACTGATGCATCCTCCACACTCGGGTTTTCCGCCATTTTTCGAACATCATGTTTCTTTTCTGCATGGCCCACACAAGCGAGGAAGTTGAACATTGCTACCCTGGAGCTTTACCCCATTGATGTCCCGTTGACAATCTGGGGTGAAGTTATCCTGGAATACATTTTCATTTTATTGACCTCATCTCACCATTACTCATTTATTAGCTTATGAGATGTTCATGTACATGTTCACATACTATCCTCATTTTAGTTAGCTGGAGCACAGAGGTTTATTTTTAGGCTAACGTTGGTTCATCTAATCACCATTTTTGTAGTGTTGGATTTTGTTGGAGAGAGACCAGGGTCCTCCAGTATTTTCCAATACACCAAAATCCTCCTTCACAACAATACTTGTGTGTCGATTGCCACAATGGCAGCATATATACATAACCAGGTTGGGTTGGGCATTATTGTTTGACCAGTTGACAACTGAACGATGAGCTGACATATTCTTTGTCGTTGGAACAGAACACTCTCATGGGCCGAGGGATGCAGAGTGGGTGTATGCAAGCTTCCCAACGATGCTTGCATGGTGGCAGGTACACCCACTTGCAGTTGTATTTTTACCAGTTCAGTTGTATTTCGGATATCATTAGTTCGTATTTGTTAATATAATCATTGAAAACAAGAAAAATTTAAAACATGAAAATAAAATTTTAAATCAATAAATTTGGCATCCTCCACTTGGCACTTCGCGGAATACATTGTAATATTTTTTTTTCTCCTCCCCTTTGATTATGAGGTGGGTTGAGCATAAATAAATTTTGCCAAGTAAAAGAACTTAACAAGCAGTACGTTGAGTTTAGGTCAAGACAGGTCAGATATCATTAGCATGCATGCATACATGTAAATAATGGTACGCTCTAACATAAAGGCCAGTCATTAATAATCGGTTCCCATGCTAATGAAATAAACATGATTATCTCTGGCCAATCAAAATGTATAGCCCAGAAGGTCCGCCAATTTCAGCGCGTACCCTCTCACGGAATTAATCATTCTTTTGTCTCAGGACGAAGTATACAGTAACGTAAGCTTGAAGAAACACCTTTTCCCTCCCTCTCGCCCTGTTTAGAATCCTGGTCGCAATGGTGGCCACATTACCCTCAGTGCCCAGTGAACTTTTCTTCCACCTAGATTGTACATCCTGTAATTTGTTATATCTTCCCGTGCTTTTCCAGAGTTTTTCTGCAAGAACAGTTTTTACCTCTGGTTTTTAATGCAGGGATGGCAGGCGGGTACACCCACTTGCAGTTGTATTTTTACCAGTTCAATTGTATTTCGGATATCTTTAGTTTGTATTTGTTAATATAATCATTGAAAACAAGAAAAATTTAAAACATGAAAATAAGATTTTAAATCGATAAATTTGGCGTCATCCACTTGGCACTTTGGGTGATGTCCTTAACGGAATACATTGTAATGTTTTTTCTCCCCCCCCTTTCATTATGCTGTGGGTTGTGGGTTGAGCATAAAAAAATTTATCCAGTTCTTCTTAAAATATAGGTACCGATATTTGAATTTGAATTTTTTATCTTTAGCCCCCCCCCCCCCCCCCCCCCCCCCATGACATATGATGAGGAACATGCGCACAAAATGTGGTTCAATTTGGTCAAGTAGTTTGTGAGGAGAAGTCGATAATGTATAAAGTTCACGACCGACGACGGCGAACTTCAATGAGCTAAAAAATGATTGAATTAATTTCGATACAAAATGGCTGCTGGTGGCCATCTTGAATTTCAGACCACATACAAAAACACTTGTTCTCACTGCACAAAGATAACAAAGGTACCCACGGTTCATAAATACGGCCACTAGCTAGAGCCGTATTGAATTGTTGACGGATGGACAGACGGATGACGGGCCATGACAAAACCGAATTTGGGGTTAAGCAGATTTTCAATTTTTAAAGGCTTGGTAAAAGGAAAGTGTTCAATAATGCATTCAGGTAATGCCAAAACATTTAAAAGGGATTCAAGGATTTCGCTCCAAAGTATTTAACAAACCATCCAATAAGAAAATTACAGAAGAAGGAATCAAGAAGGGGATGGTCGGTCTTGGGTAATGCTAGACTAAGCTATACTGAAATGGAAATGATTTTGATAGAGATTGAAGCCCAAGTTAATTCCAGACAACTTACAGATGTCTCAGCTAACAAAGAGAGGTCCCTTTGCCCAAAACACCTGGTCACTTATTAATAGGCAGATGTTCAAACATTCTTCCGGATATAGATTTATTGTTAAAACAAGAATCCCTAGGAAAAAGATATAGAATTATCGCCAACATTTAGCAAAACAGTTTGAGAAAAGGTGGAACAAAGAAAATCTACTTGAGCTAAATAAATTGCATTAATGGACTGATTGCCAAGATAATTTAAAGGTGGATGGTCTGGTGTTGATAACACATGATAACATGAGAAAACAAAAGTGGATACTTGAGAAGGTGGTTGAAACACATCCAGGAAGAGATGGACTGGTGAGATCGGTTACCTTAAAAACTGCGAGTGAAGAAAATTATAGAAGAAGGGTTAATCAAGAAGGGGATTGGGTGGCAGTTCATAACTGAGGGTGCTCAGTTTTTACGAAAGAATGGTCGGAAGTGTAAAGACACCTTTGAAGAAAGTCTTGGGTAATGCTAGAACGCCCAAAACACCTGGTCACTTATTAATAGGCAGATGTTCAAACATTCTTCCGGATATAGATTTATTGTTAAAACAAGAATCCCTTGGAAAAAGATAGAATTATCGCCAACATTTAGCAAAACAGTTTGGGTAAAGGTGGAACAAAGAAAATCTACTTGAGCTAAATAAATTGCATTAATGGACAGGTGGGACAAAGAATATCTACTTGAACTAAATAAACTGCATTAATGGACTGATTGTCGAGATAATTTAAAGGTGGGTGGTGTGGTGTTGTTGATAACACATGATAACATGAGAAAACAAGAGTGGATACTTGAGAAGGTGATTGAAACACATCCATGAAGAGATGGACTGGTAAGATCGGTTACCTTAAAAACTGCGAGTGGTTTGGTTAGAGGACGGTTGAAAGGTTGCGACTACTAGAAGCTCCAGCAGAGACAGTATGAACATTTTTTTTCCCAACACAAAACCATTTACCATATACCTCCAGTACAAATTTGACCTGTCGATTGAATATAGACTATAGAGTACACTCATGTTAACCCTTTACCCAACGAATCGCACGCATCCGCCTGCGTAATATGCAAATTCAGCAGGTGAAAAAATATTTTTCGAAAACTTTCAACAAACCCCTCTTTGGAACGAGTTCTTCAAGCTCATTCCAAAGAGGGGTCACATGATATGGTTTTGTTGAAATTGTTTGGAAAAATGATATTTAAATAAATTTTGATATCGTCTGCATTGGGTAAAGGGTTAAATGAATAAACAATCTTATAACCTGCCGAGAAATTGCCCCGACTCTCCCCAGTTTTCCTTTGTTTATAGACCTGTTGGGCCTCAACTACATCCAATACAGGCATTTAATCTATTATATCTTGTTTGCAGAGCTCATGGAAGTCCGTCAAACAAGATATAATAGAATAGATCTCTAGAATACAGGACAGTGACACAATCCCTGTTAATTGAATACTCCTGTTAACTGAATAATTTTCATTGCCAAAGTGGCTCTTCAATTAACAGGGCTCCACTGTATACCCAATTACAAGCTAGTAGCTATTTTTCGTATTTCTTTATATTATGTAGAATTTGCATGCTGAGTGAAAATCTTCCGTGCTAACCAGTGGGCTTTAATTGTTCCTGCAATCAAAATTCCATTTTATATAGAGGGTTAATTTTTATTTAATGACACAGAAATGAGTAATTTGCATTACTCAGATCTGCACCTTGGGGGTTAAGCAGTCAGATGCATAGCACGAATACCTCTATTCTGTTTTCTCCCGTCTTCATACGGGATTCCACGAGATTATGCGAGTTCACCGATTGGTCATGTGTTAGTTCACTTTCTTTCAAACTGCACACAAAAGATTTAGGTCACTGATTAAATCTATTATTTTATTCATACAAATGAAAGTTATTTTCAACCACACAATATTCAATTTATATTCTTTGGACGTTTGTCAACAAGCAGAAGATATAACGGAGGGACAGAACAGAATTTTTCTCGAGAACTGGGGAAGCAAAAGAATTCGGCGTCCGGCTCTGTCGGCCTGCAATCATGAATTTCGCCATTGTTCAGGAATCTGCCTTCAGAATTCCCTACTCCATCTGTTTTCAACAACCCGCAACCAGGTAAAGACAACATCTTGTCTCTCTGACTGTGGATGATTGGGAATGCATGATCGAGGTATCCAAAGCACAATTGCACAAGGTCTTGCGCCCATTGACAACATCTCATTCTTCTAGACAAAGGAATACCAGGACTCCGCCATTTTGTCGCAGCTCACTCAAGAGATTTCAGGACTGCAACAAACTTTTACAACTGAAACGTTGGCTGCTGCTATTATGGGACTGTCAGTTGGCAAAAACAGCATAGCTTGGATGAGGATCATAGTCTATGGCATCAGATTCGGGGGACAAAAGCCAGATAGAGGA
This sequence comes from Pictodentalium vernedei, assembly GCA_031216915.1. Classification (NCBI taxonomy): domain Eukaryota; kingdom Metazoa; phylum Mollusca; class Scaphopoda; order Dentaliida; family Dentaliidae; genus Pictodentalium; species Pictodentalium vernedei. Next base: position 1,952,930 of record CM062288.1, on the reverse strand, counting down.
GCAAACATATGAACTTCTACACTCCTACAAAATTACAAAATGGCACCAGGACAGGAGTTCAGATTGTTAGTTAGAATCACTGGCCGACCAAGACAGCTAATTTTCCTTAAGGAAATGGAGTTTGAGGAGGAGGCTGGTCCAGGTCGGGATGCTCAACTGGCGAAACTTACCAACAGTTTGAATGACATAGGCCTCACTCAGTGAAGACCATTTGAAAACTGTTCAACAACGGTATACCTGAACTCAAAAAGTCAACAATCTTCTGGTCCCCAAATTCAATAGAGAACTTTAGAACAAGGTGAAATCATCAACACCCTCCAGGGCTGTGAATCTTCAGTGGGCCCAGTTAAATTGACCCCAGGCACTTGTAGAACTCTTCCAAGTTCTTAATAATTTGGTGAAGGGGAAATCTCAACAGCCACCATTTGACATTGAAAACAACATTTAAATGTTTGTGGTCTCTGTCAGCCTATCCATATGATGACATGTCTATGCGAAAGAAATTGTTCAAGACAGATTTGAATAGCTGGTATTTGTTTGGTGGCCAACAATGACTCACAGATGTTGTTTGGTGGCCAACAATGACTCACAGATGTCGTTTGACGAGGCGACTATCAAACAATATTACTGAGACAGACAAAGTTGGTAGTGATGTCATCAACTGCTATCACAAAGGCCATCACTTTCAAATTCAAAAGCAACAACAAATTCGCTGGTAGTATAGGGTATTTTTTCCAGAAGGCAGACCACAACACCAACAAAAACAAAAAGCCTTACCACAGAGCCGGACAAACACTATAAGCAAGCAACATACCTACCTGTACCCGTTCTCCCACGTCAATGACGACTTCACCTGCCAACCAGATAATGCACAGGTAAGCACCAATTTTCTTTCTGGGTCTTTATTTATCAATGGTTTCAAATCCAAGCTGAAGGGCCTAGTGAATAATTTCTGGGTTGGTCAGGTAAGTTCCATGTCGACAACTGGTGGAACTGACATTGGATATTGAACATATTACAGACATTACCATTGGGTTTTCGGGGCCTAGCGACTCGTAGCTATGAAAAAATTGTTCCAACCCATACTGTGAGAGAAAGTAGTTTTTAGAAATCTGTCAGTGGAGCAAGTTGAGAAAAACATTAGTCCAGAAAAACAAACTGTGTGAACTGAACTGAAAAACATTTCAAGATGGCTAACCAAAGACACGGTGAGACAAAGGTTCTCAAACTGAATCCAAGATGTTATTATTAGATATTACCCACAAAATTTTAATGTGACTTTAGTGCCAGTTGAGTTGTTGGACAGTTAAATATTATACAGAGAAATGTAATTGTTCCATTCCAAAAGGAGAGGAAAATATCCCGAGTTCAGAAAAAAGAACGTCAAGTTCGGACTTTTATGTATTCTTAGATCGAGTCGAGTCGACTTGCAGATAAATGTATCAGACGGTTGAAAATATTTTTTTCGAGACTAGGAATCTATGAATTTATCGTGTCCGGTAGAACAACAGGACCAATTCACATATGAATTTGGACAGAACTTTCAAACATATTCCTCGCCTGGAAAAGTGAGTACTAGCACTAACTAGTTATAGTGCCATAAACATGAGTTGTGCACAAACAATCAAGTTGTGTCATTGTGTGAGAGAGTATAAAAAAAATTTCAGCTACTTATTTGATTCATCAGTCAGCCCCCTCTAACCCCCTTCTAACCTCTTCACCACTAGAATCCATTTTCTCTCCGCCCACCGTAAAGAGAGAACAATTCATTCGCTATGAGGTCTCCAAAATTCACCGAGAAAGTGAAGCCGTATGTGTGATCGCTGGTACCAAGCATTATCTATGCCAAACAACTCCAATTTATCATTTTGGCAAGAGTTTGTTTGGGGGTGGTAAATTAGCGTGTGTGTGTGTGGGGGGGGGGGGGGGGGGGGGTAGCGAAAATTAACTGGTAGAGTGCTAGAAGCCACTATCAGGGCTTTAATATGACGAGCAGGTACTCCAGCCTGAAGGTGTCATATTCTGTGGATGTGCTTCACATTATCTTAGAAGCGAAATTACTTAGTCTATATGGGTTTGCCTTGTTACAATTTATGGGAGAGTGCCTCTTGGCACTCTCCCATAAATTGTAACAAGGCAAAGACACATGAACAAATTTTGATAACCAAAAATAACTTAGCACTCTACTACCAGTTAAATCACAAATTCAAGTATATTTCCAGTATTTACCAACTTGATATCATTTCTCCAGTATTTTTCCAGAATTGGAAAATACAAAACCACTTCCCAGTACTTTCCAGTATGGCATAATGAACCCCGTCTGATGTCTTGGCTACTTAAATTTTTTGGGCCATCAAGTGTGTCACCCATCTCAGATGACATTTATCGTAGCTGGGAAAACGTTGGTTCCATCATAAAACAAGCTTTCTGTGAAAGCGCCATAGCACAAAAACTAACTTGAGAAATTAAAATTTCATACATGGTTTGATTTGGTTCTGGGATAGTATTATTTATTTATTTATTGGTGCTTTTACACCACATCAGCAGCTTAGGCTATATCGTGGCAATGAAAGTGTATATTTCAAAAAGACCATTGATTAAAATATGAAACAAATGGAATAAGAGGTTTAAAAATGTTGAGTGTGAAACATAATGAGAAAGTGAGACTAGTAGTACAAAAAATACTGTGTAAATCAACCTGTGAAACAATATGGATAGATGAAATTTAAAAAGGTAAAAACAATTTAAAATTTTTTAAAAAGGTTGATTACTTTCAAGAATGAGATGACTTTTTGTGGGCTCGTAAGATAAAATAAATCTCTCAAAGATCTGACTGTGAAATACTGCCCTCTAACATGATTAAAATCAGTACAATTCAAAAGAATGTGTTCCACTGACAACACCTGCTGGCAGGGAACACATTCTGGTCGCAAATTACCCTCCAACAAAAAGGAATGTGTACGTCGTGTACGACCAATATTACACCGCGTCAAAACGGCAAGGTCCTTTCTACAAAGGTTACTAGATGGGTAGTGATCTGAAATAGTTGATCGGAAGCGATGGAGCTTGTTATTAGTTGCCCCATCCCATTCCACCTGCCACATAGATTTGATGTAATACGAGGCTTAAAATCACTGAAAGGGATCTTAAAATCAGTGAGAGGCTTTGTTAAAGCCTGTTTTGCTGCACTGTCTGCTCTGGTGTTACCAGCGACACCTACATGTCCGGGTAACCAGCAAAACACGATATCATATCGGTCAGACATGAGAGTTGTTAACTTCTCACAAAGTTCCAAAATGAGAGGGTTCTTTAACTTGGGGTTGAGTAAAGCAAGTAAAGAGGAAGGAGAGTCTGAGAAGATGATCGACTTTCTAACTGTGTATGCTCGATGTGCTCAAGTACGAGTTGAATCGCTTTAACTTCAGCTGTGAAAATAGAACTCTGATTTGGTATTCTGATTGATGTGATATGATCAACAGTAACAGCAGCTGATGATACTTTGTCACAATCTTTAGATCCATCTGTATAGATCCTTGTATATGCATTATACCTGGACTTTATTTCGGCATAGTTTTGTTTAAACTGCAAGGAATTGGTATAAGATTTTTTGGTAGAAGCTAGGTCCAAAATAATTGTAGGTTTTTTAAGATGCAAAGGAGGAATATGTGATTTACGGTTTTCTTTTATAGAATCCGAATCAATTTTGGCAGACTCCATGTGGGGTTTAATTCTAATTCCCAATGTAGGAATATATTTCTGGTGGCGGTTAAAAAATGCAAAATTTGAGGGTCTGAAACACAATTATAAGCAGGATTTGAAGGATTGGCCAAAAGTTTAGACACATACTGGAGAGATAATTTAATTCTGCGCTTCTCGAGAGAAGGCTCCACTGCTTCAACAAGCATCAAGTCTATTGGGGATGTTCGAAAAGCCCCTAGACTAATTCTAATACCACTATTATGATCAAGTGGTTTGAGATATGATTTCCTTGCCGAACCGTAAACTATACAACCATAATCTAATTTTGATTGAGCAAGTGATCTATACAGATGGAGCAAAGTTTTTTAGTCAGCACCCCAGTCAGTGCTACCAACAACTTTCAGCAGGTTCAATGCTTTCTTACATTTTTAACTTTTAGTTGTTTTATGTGGGAAGTGGGACACCCTCCCATCGTCTGCCGGAACCACACTCTCCAACACAACCGGAAAGTGTTCGCTCCCACATAAGTCACCTTCTACCTTCCTTGAAAAATCAAGGAAGACAGAAGGGCATGCAATTGTTAGATCAATTGAAGTATACGAACCAGATGTGGGGTGCAGATAAGTGTCTGACCCATCATTGGGCGAGCACAAGTCATATTTTGTCATGAACTCTTCCACAGATTTCCCTTTTACATCTTCTTGACTGCAGAAATTACCCCAACAGGGGTTATGAGAGTTAAAATCACCCAACATGAAAGTGTCAATGACACTGTAGCTCAACTTGTCAAGACAAAAACATGTACATCTATATTATGTGACACAGCAATGACAAACATCTAGGTAATAACCTGATAACAAAGGTACATATAAAGTATTGTAACGGTCTGAACATAAATACTGATCGTTGCCTGTAACAAATGTATAGGTAAAGTATTGTAAAGGTGGGTGATAGTCAGATGCTGAACTAGAAAAAAATCTTAGAGTCCCAGAGTGGGTCTGACTGAACCCCAAAATATTTGTTCTTATAGCACAGTGATAACAAAGGCACCCCAAAACACACTCATTCCTGTCCCAAGGTGAAAACAAAGGTACCCAAGAAGTTTCGTGAAGATCAGTTCACAAATATGAGCTGTGTAGAAGTTGTGACAAAAAACTGATTGAACCTAATTTCGGTACAAAATGGCCACTGGCAGCCATCTTCAATTTTGGACCGCACCCAGAAACACTCATTCTCGTCCCAAGGTAATAACAAATGTACCCAAGAAGTTTTGTGAAGATCCATAAATACAGCCTCTAGCCCGAGCCGTATTGACATGTGCACTTACAGTGTATAAGTAGCACTGAATAAATCAAAGTTCATCTAATTTGCATAATTTCTGCACGAGAAAAAAACCCGTACTATATGTCATGTATTCCATGTCACTAGACATTCATACAAAAATTTCTTCAAATCAGAACTTTCCTACAGAAGTTCTGTACAAAAGACTGATTGCACTAATTATGGTACAAAATGGCTGCTGGTGGCCATCTTGAATTTCGGACCACACCCCAAAACACTCGTTCTCATCCCACGATGATAACAAAGGTACCCAAGAAGTTTCGTAAAGATCGGTTCATAAATACGGCCTCTACCCTGAGCCGTATAGAAGTTGTGTATAAAAAACTGATTAGACCTAATTTCGGTACAAAATGGCCACTGGCAGCCATCTTCAATTTTGGACCGCACCCAGAAACACTCGTTCTCGTCCCAAGGTGATAACAAAGGTACCTAAGAAGTTTTGTGAAGATCGGTTCATAAATACAGCCTCTAGCCCGAGCCGTATTGACATGTGCACTTACAGTGTATGAGTAGCACTGAAAAAATCAAAGTTCATCTAATTTGCATAATTTCTGCACGAGAAAAAAAACCCGTATTATATGTGATGTATCCCATGGTTCTAAACATTCACACAAAAAATTATTCAAATCAGCACTTTCATATGGAAGTTCTGTGCAAAAATTTGATGGCACCAAATTTTGTATAAAATGGCTGCCATCGGCCATCTTGAATTTCGGACCGGACCCAAAAACACTCGTTCTCGTCCCACGGTGATAACAAAGGTACCCAAGGAGTTTCGTAAAGATTCATAAATACGGCCTCTAGCCCGAGCCGTATTGGCATTTGCACTTACAGTGCTGAAAGTAACACCAAAAAACATCAAAGTTAGTCTAATTTGCATAATTTACGCACGAGAAAAAAACCTGTATTATATGTGGTGTATCCCATGGTACTAAACATTCATACAAAAAAGTATTCAAATCAGAGCTTTCATGTGGAAGTTCTGCACAAAAAACAGATTTCTGCATCGTCGGTACAAAATGGCGGCTGGCGGCGGGCCTCTAGCCCGAGCCGTATCAAATTATTGACGGACAGACGGACAGAAGGACGACGGGCCATGGCATAAGCTCAAATTTGGCTTCACCAAAATTGAGCTAAAAATGTATGGAGTTGGGAGCTGTTAGACCAGCAGCTCAAGATCATTCAGTTGTAGGGTTTTACTTGGTGAAACGTAAATAGAACATCATGTAATTGTCTTGTCTAAAGTTAGGCGTACCGCTACAGCCTGTAAATTTGATTACAAAGATACAGGACTGTGAATAATGTCGTTTCTAACTAAGACAGACGTTCCTCGAATATGAAGGTCAGTTTCATCTGCCCAGGCATTATACGAATGAAGTAATATGAAAATACGTGACACGTAATGGTGCACACCCAATATTGTTAATTTCGGAATTTTTGGTAAATATTGCAGGCCCTAAGCAAGATTTTTCAGGAAAGAGATGGTATATATCGCAGAAATAGCAGCGGTTATGTGAAATATAACAATTTGCCAAAACGTGTTGTAGAGCGACATGCAAATAAACACAGAACCACACATGTATGTTCATATGTTAATGTGGCGACAAATATGGCAATCGGGAAACTTTGAAAGATTGCGGAAGAATCAAACTTGAGACAAGCTATATAGTAAATAATTTTTTAAACTGACAAAAGATCATAATTCAATGGCAATTTGGTTCATTAGAGTTTAACAACACTTTCAAAAACCAAAACTATATTATGAGCTGGATTGTACGTCAATTTCAATAACTAAGGTTATTATATCACGTTATTAGTTCCCAAGATCCTTCCCATCCTTCAATACCTAGACGAGCAAGAGTCGTACGTGGAGTCACTCGTTCCGGCAATTACTCTATGGCTCATTTGTTCGATTCTGGTCGTTCGAGCAATCTGAGATGGTTAGCAAGCCTGTACTAGTGCTAGTAATGGTACAAGACTGCAAGAGTGGAAGAAGACCACAGGCTTTGGTGACTACTGTAAAAGCTAATCAAAGGACAGAGGATGGCAATATTGGGAAAATCAGTAATAGTGGTATTGGAGATATGAAGATCATGGATAGGTCTAGAACTGAGCAGATGCTTGGAGCTAAATTATCATCGGGTATATATAGTACTATGTCATCATGTCATAGGTATCTTCCTATACCCCGATGGGCATTAAGGGCCTATATAAGTAATGAAATTTTGTTTATTTTGAAAATTCTCACCTCTGATATTCCTTCAATTCAAATTAAATCTACACAAACTGTACATCAAAATGAAGGTTGGGATGTATAGAACACGAAACACATGTGTAATCAACTCATAGAGTCGACTGTAGGCACCACAGGTTTCTGGAAGTCTTCTGCCGTATTCGCACCAGAACTGATAATTTAATAATATTTCACGAAAACAACTTGTGGTCAAATGTGTTTTACATATCCAAGAACAAAGCTAGGGGATAAAAATTCTTCAAAACACGGTGTCAGAGCTGCATTGGGGAAAATTCCAAAGCCTTTGCTTTTGTTTACGTATGAGTATACTTTCGATTTCCAGTCGACGTCATCGGACAGAAAAAGCATGTAAAAACAACGCCGTCTAAAATCAAATAATGAAAAAGATCGCCTTCATACAGTATACTGTTATTAGATAGAGATTGCACAGTTGCCATATTCAATGCAAGGTATCATGATACCTGTTGAAATTCTTAGAATTACGATTTTGTTTTTCGATGGAAATTCGTGGTAACGGGTGATTTGCGCATGTCTGTCGAACATGGAAACCATCTTCAATAAAAAATGCAGACAGTGTTGTTCTTTTCCAAAATGCAGTCCTATCGCTGTATTCGAAAGTGTTTTGAATGCCTAGCTTTGTTCTTGGATATATGAAGCACATTTGGCCACAAGTTGTTCTGATGAAATATTATTTTATTATCAGTTCTGGTGCGAATACGGTAGCAGACTTCCAGGAACCAGTGGTGCCTACTGTCAACTCTATGAGTTGATTACACATGTGTTTCGTGTTATATACATCCCAACCTTCATTTTGATGTATAATTTGTGTATATTTAATTTGAATTGAAGGAATATCAGAGGTGAGAATTTCAAAATAAACAAAATTCCATTACTTATATAGGCCCTTAAGAGTCGTAAAAGAAATTGCTCTTTCGATACTCATTTGCTCAATGGGATTTGAGTCGTTCGGGCAATGACTTTTTCAGTAATTGCTCAAAAGCTTATTCGCTCGATAAGATTCGAGTCGTTCGAATAATACCAATCCCTGCGTGATTGTATTTTGGGTTTGAGGATGATAGAGGACTTCGTTATACACAGGGAAGGCAAAAACTGAGACGCCCAAGACAAAATAGACTGTTAGGATAGGCAGAAATGGGGCCAGTAAAAGGCAAAACAGGCCAGAAAATAGAAGGATAAACCACAGAATATATCGGGATAAATAAAATACCGAGACTATGGTGCACATTCGAAACAATAAAGTTACTCTTATAGACTTATACAAAGGAATGCGTCTATTGTTGGGCAAAAAGAAGAATTCTAGGGGACAACAGATAGAAACCGAATATTTAGTGGGAAATCCGCACTAGTAAAAAAGAACTGTTGGATTTATTTGGGTAATTTTACAAAGTATTCGAACAAAAACAATTACGCATACCAGGAAACGCACCTCAACTTAAAGCACTGCATGGTACTCTTTTAAGCCCAAAATTGAGGAATCCGTGCCAAATAAAGTTGTTTTGATGGTTTAGAGGATTTGTCTGGATGTTCGTGGTAATAAATTGATTTACTACTAACATCAAGCCGAGAGATACACGGTTCGATCCCCAGCAGGGGTAACTGCGTTGTGTCATTGGGCAAGGCACTTAATCACGATTTCCCAAGTGGGGGCACAGTGGCGCAGCCATGGGGGCGTTCTGGGGGCACACCCCCCCCCCCCCTCCAAAAAAAGTAATTCCGATAGGATCAACAATCCAATGTCGAGTTGTGACAGTACAAAAGTGGGTTTAATCATTATCAACTTATCGTCCGGAAACCAATTGTTTACAATTTACTATGTGAAGGGTCACTATGACCTTGACCTTAGACCTACTGATTCCAAAATAAATAGGGCTCTTTCTTCCAATAATGCCAACCTACCTATGAAGTTTCATGAACGTGGGTGGAACCATTGTCAAATTATCATCTGGAAACCAATTTTTTACGATTTATGTTCAAGGTGACTGTGACCTTGACCTAGCGAGTGCAAGATAAATAGAGGTCTTCCACTCACCTCTGACCTAGCGAGTCCAAGATAAATAGGGGTCTTCCACTCACTTAGGTCAACCAACCTGAATGTGGGTTCAAGCGTAGTCAAGTTATCATCCAGAAACCAATTGTTTACGATTTACTATGTAGAAGGTCACTGTGACCTTGACCTTTCACCTAGCGAGTCCAAAATAAATACGCTTCTTCCTCTCACCGATGCCAACCATCCTATGAAGTTTCATGAATGTGAGTTTAATCATAGACAAGTTATCATTCGGAAACCAATTGTTTACAATTTACTATGTTCATAGTCACTGTGACCTTGACCTTTGACCAAGCGTGTCCAAAATAAATAGGGTTCTTCCACTCACCGATGTCAACCTACCTATAGAGTTTCATGAACGTGGGACGAACCATTATCAAGTTATCATCCGGAAACCAATTGTTTACACCCGTCCGCCATTCACCAAACTATAAGACGAGCCTGACTTCGTCACAACTTGACTAAACAAGAGGCCCCAAGGGGCCTTAATCGCTCACCTGCCAACGTGGTTCAAAGAAGTATTTGGGGTCACATTCAGTTATACATGGTTCATCAACACTACAAAGAAATGAAGGCATGAGAGGCAAATTTCATGGAAAAACACTAAGGAATCGATTTGAACAAACCTGAACCTACTAACATGCTCCCCATGCCACCCCCACCCCTGCCCGGCCCGGTAGAGAGCCCAAATAATAAGCCAGGGACTCAAAGGTAACAAACTTGAACCTGATCCCCCCTTGAGATGTTATATACCAAATATGAAACAATTCTGACCAGTGGAGCTGAAGAGGGAGGTTTTTAAAGAAATGCCCTCACATTGCATTAAGTTAATCTTTGGGCTCCGATAGAGAGCCCAAATACTAACTGAGGCACCCAATTTGTACAAACTTGAATCTGACTCTCTTAGAGATGTTGTATACCAAATACGAAAGCATTCATACCAAATATGAAAGATTTTTAAAGAAATTTCCACATATTTCACTAAGTTAAAATCCGGGCTCCTACTGGGAGCCCGATTATTAACCCATGGACTCGATTTGAATAAACTTGAATCTGACTGACACCCCCCCCCCCCCCCCCTCCCACCCCTAGAGATGTTTTTTACCAAATATCAAAATATTCTAAATGATGGTTCCGGAGTAGATTTTTTTAATTTAAAAAAAAAAAAGTATGGGTCCTATCAGAGCAATGCCCCTTGTGGTGCCCATTGTGGGCGCGGCAAGGTTATTTGTATAAACTTGAATTGACATATGTTAAGGAACATGCACACCAAATTTGGTTCAATTTGCTCCAGTAGTTTGGGAGGAGAAGTCCATAATGTAAAGTTCACGATGGACGACGACGGACGGCAAGTGATAAGTTAAGCTCCCTTCGGTGAGCTAAAAATCATCCATACCCCCCCCCCCCCCCCCCCCCCCACATCCTCCCCTCCAAGTTAACCCATGTAGGGAACATTAGGCAAGAAATTATTTTATGGAGGTATTTATACTTGCAGGATGTATAGGGGGCGGGGGTGCGTAATAGCAGATTTATGTGTGATATCCTACCTATCTCAATTTAATGACACCAATGTTGTCAGTTATTTGACAGACTCGAGAAAAAAACGTCGCCGGTGTTCCGTCGCCGGATTTACGAAATAACGTTGCCGTTATTTGGTAATTTATCCGTTTCTTCTGGTCCGGGTTCGCTATTTAAAATTGATGAATTTGAAAGGAAAACGAAGGAATCGTGAACAAAAGTAAGACGGTAATATTATTTGATAAGAAATTGCTGCCACTTTAAAAAGCATATTTGTCTTTATTTTGTGTGATATCATTAGGCATACTTATTCAATTTTATTCAATTAGTTTCCTACAACAAAAAACCTTGACTATTGGTATGGCAAGGGCCGGTCGCCGGGTAGGCGGCCCTTTTTGCTAAAAAACTTAACTTATTATTATTTCTGGACGGGTTTTGATATTTGGTTTGTAGCTTGATGTGCACGTGCAACACCCAATGACGCAAAATCGGGCGTGTCTGCGCTTTTTCTCAAGAGTTATGGCCCTTGATAGCGCGATATTTCAACAACAGAGGGTCGTGCATCAAATAAGAGGAAAAATTTAGTACTAGACGACTTTATTAGTACTAGACTACTTTATTGGTAGCTGTGCACAAATGACATTCATTCACATTTGCAACTTTACTGTGTTATTTTTTCCACTATACACCACCCCCAAATTTGTGTTCCAAAATACTCTTTCAATGAAGAAATTATTTTCTAACATTTTTTAACCCTTTACCAAATATAACGGTCAAAAGTTGCTGGTGCAATTCACAAGTGTTGTCATTCCATGTTCATTGTTTTCTCGTTTTTTGTGTCAAAAAGATAGCTTATGACCCCTCATTGGAATGAGGTCATTCCAATGGTGTAAAAAGTCATGTTTTTGACACAAAAAATTAGTGAGTAAATAAGTTTGTGGGCAAGGGTAATCAGCTTTTCATGTTAAGTAAAGGGTTAACAGCATAATTCAGACAAACAATGTGTAGTTACATCTGTGTAACAAAGAATACAAATACCGTCAGGGTTTATACCAACATAACAGGACCGTACACCACCAACGGGTCACTGCCATCTGCAGTTTATGTAACTACACATTCCTTAGGACTGAATACCCCCACAAACACTTACGCCGTAAGTGCCACCAAGAAAGATTACAAAACTTCCAGACCACTCCAAATGAAAGAGTCAATGACTCTGTAGCTCAACTTGGATATGACAGGAATTAGTACTTGCTGTGACCAAGACAACTGAATAATGAATATGACAGGAATTAGTATTTGTTTTGGCCCAGTCAACAATAATAAAAGAATTACAAGGTGACTGTAATGGACTACAGATTAAGACCAATCATTGTAGATTATTATTTTTGTGTGGAAATTTTCAGTCCCAAACAGAATATTTTCAGACTAAAATTTTTTCTTCTTCTTCTTAAAATTGACCAAAATGCATCAAAACACAAAAAAATAATTTCCGGATTTTGGTCTAAAATTTTCTAAGTCCCACCTGGACCCCTAATTTGCATAATTTATTCACGAGAAAAACTCTGTATTATATGTAATGTATCCCATGGTACTAAACATTCATACAAAAATTTATCCAAATCAGATCTTTCATTTGGAAGTCCTGCGCAAAAATCTGATTGCACTTAATTTTGAACAAAATGGCTGCTAGCGGCCATCTTGAATTTCAGACTGGACCCCAAAACACTCCTTCTCGTCCCACAGTGATAACAAAGGTACCCAAGAAGTTTCGTGAAGATCGGTTCATAAATACGGCCTCTAGCCCGAGCCGTATTGGGATTTGCACTCACAGTGCTGAAAGTAACACTAAATAAATCAAAGTTAGCCTAATTTGTATAATTTACGCACAAGAAAAAAACCTGTAATATATGTAATGTATCCCATGGTACTAAACATTCATACAAAAAATTATTCAAATCAGAGCTTTCATATGGAAGTTCTGTACAAAAAACAGATTTCGGCATCGTCGGTACAAAATGGCTGCTGGCAGCCATCTGGAATTTGAGACTGCAACCAAAAACACTCGTTCTCGTCCCAAAGGTACCCAAGAAGTTTCGTAAAGATTGGTTCATAAATACGGCCTCTAGCCCGAGCCATAGCAGCTTGGCACTTACAAACACTAAATAAATCAAAGTTAGTCTAATTTGCATAATTTACGCATGAGAAAAAAAAGCCGTATTATATGTGATGTATCCCATTGTACTATACATTTATACAAAACTTTATCCAAATCAGAACTTTCATACAGAAGTTCTGTACAAAAAACTGGTTTTTGCATCATCGGTACAAAATGGCCACTGGCAGCCATCTTGAATTTCGGACCACACCCAAAAACACTCGTTCCCATCCCAGGGTCATAACAAAGGTACCCAAGAAGTTTTGTAAAGATTGGTTCATAAATACGGCCTCTAGCCCGAGCCATAGCAGCTTGGCACTTACAGCTCTGAAAGTAACACTAAATAAATCAAAGTCAGTCTAATTTGCTTAATTTACGCACGAGAAAAAAACCCGTATTATATGTGATGTATCCCATGGTACTAAACATTTATACAAAACTTTATTCAAATCAGAACTTTCATACAGAAGTTCTGTACAAAAAACTGATTTTTGCATCATCGGTACAAAATGGCCACTGGCAGCCATCTTGAATTTCGGACCACACCTAAAAACACACGTTCCCGTCCCAGGGTCATAACAAAGGTACACAAGAAGTTTCGTAAAGATCGGTTCATAAATACGACCTCTAGCCCGAGCCATAGCCAATTGTTGACGTACGGACAGACGGACGGACGGACGGACGACGGGCCATGACAATAGCTCAAATTTGACTTCGTCAAAGTTGAGCTAAAAATGGCCCAGACCCACTCGAACAGGCTGTAGCCACAATCATTACACCCAGTTACTTCACCACTGAACCACCCAGTAGGAACATAGCCACCCAAACATCACCAATAGACACTGGGAGCACAACAGAACCAATAGAGAACTCCACAACGGATTATAGCCCTTACATAGCAAATCCAGATATAGGCTCACCGCATCCAATCAACGTTGCTCATAGGGGTAACAAACAGAGACATTACCTCACTATACAATACCGGGAACGTGCTCAAGTACGCTGCCAGAATCTTATATAACAGTAACTTGGAGAGCGACACACAATTTGTTGATGACAGCACCAATGGGCAAAAAATAAAAAGACAGGTATTCAGTTGTTTTATTTAAAACACCCTCTACACCATCTGCTCGGATCACTTCTACAACGTCCACCTCATACGGGGTATCGCCACCCCTTGGCATATTCGTCCAGTAGTCCGTCGTTCTCAGCATGCAGGCCGCTCTGCAGCAATCTGTACAATGGGCACCATGTCCGCACGCCACATCTACAATTTAAAAAAAAAACAGCTGGCATTAGACACTGACTGCTGGGATGACATCAAAATAGACACTTGGTTTAACATGACGACCTGTTAAAACTATAACCGCCAACACCCTACCATGACAATAAAAACGAAGGAAGGGGAGGGGAACATCACCCCGATTTACTAACCGTCAACACAACAAGGGGAGCAACTCTACAACACAAATACCCAACAAACACAAGACAGAGTTATTTCCCTTGCTATTGAACGTACACGCAATGCATTCGCCACAACAACTGTAATTCGTCAATGCATTCGCCACGTCATTCGCCAAGCGCACCTACCAAGTGCATTCGCCAACAAACTGTATATAAGGACAGAGGACATTGCGCCCAACGCCTCTGATGAAGATTACCACCAATCGATCGAAACCGGTCAGGCAATAATAGAGGGATTACTTATCCTATAGGCCCTCTCGGACTTTTTAGTCAGTTTACAAATTATATTAATTACTTCAGACCTATAGGACAGTCAGTTATGGCAAGCACGTCCACGGCATCGGACTCCCTAGATAACCTAACCCTCACCTCAGACTCAAACACCACAGTCATTATGGAGCATGAAGAGGAAGAACAACGAGGCAAGAGACGTAGGCTGGACTCGGATGGCCACGCCGAAACACCTACCAGGATCAACCAAGACAATCGAGCCGCCTACAGGATAGTGAGAAATCTAGCCCTAAAACAATTAAGGCTAGACTTACAGGCCCAATTCCTACTAAATACATGTATCGAACGAAACCTGTGTCCGACGGGCCTCAGACCAACTATACCAAAATCACGAGGGGCCCGCCCTGACACCCTGAAGATCCAGCTACAGGACATTTTGGTTAGGGCCAGTGGGGAGATACTATGAGCCACCAAGGCACAAGTCCAACTTGAATTGGACAATATGTCCCCCTAGTTACCGACGAAAGGCAAAAGTTTATCCGGCAAACCACACCGGATCAAGGACTGGCCCTGGACCAATCAATCAACACCATAAGTACGAGATATCGGAGAGCACTAACCCACACAAATGAAAAACGTATTGGCTTTCTAGAAAACGAAAAAGCCAACAACAGATTTTATATGCTCAAAACATGAGAACCAGAGAGAAACGACAGGCAGGTCCCATATCGAAGAGCACCACAGACAAGAAATGTCGGGGAAACCTACCGCCGACGAGTAGGACAACATAGAGTAGAGCATAGACCCAGATACAACCAACAACAACAAAGGAGAGGGAGATATGGTCCACCAAACCAGCATAAAAAACAAAACAATGAACTCTCACAATTTGTAACAGCGTTGAAAGATCTATGTAACACCCACTTTCGAGATAAGAATAATAATTCGATAAATTACCCTGAACTTGTCATTAATCTATCCGATCACACACTCACCCCAGATGAACACAGTCTTCTCTGCAAAGGCCTCAACTTCTGCCCCACACCCACCGACTGGGACATCGCAGCCCTATGCGCGGACACCAAAGATTTCTTCCGTAGATTACGCCTGAAAGTGTTTTTCCATGCTCTGACTCGGTACCAAGTCAAACAACTTTTCAGGACACTCTACAACGTAAATTTCGTAAAACGAACAAATGGAACCCACCTCCAAACCAAGACCTATGCCTGGAGGCATTGGCCAAAACTACCAACCACCACATCCTCACTGCACCCAGGCACAAGTTTAAGGAAGATAATCTAACACCAGGGGAGAGGGCAGCCCTCCAGAGCCTCACCAAGAACGACACCATTGTGATCAAAAGATTTGACAAGGGGGCCGGAATAGCTATTCTCGACAAAACAGATTACATCAATGAAGGCCAGAGACAACTAAACAACACAAACTTCTACACCCCTAGTGCAACTGACCTTACACAGCACCATAATGAGATAATTTCGGACTTTCTAACAAAATTAGTTCATAAAAAAGAAATCACGCAAAACATCAAAGATGAGCTAACCAACCATAAACCCAGAACCCCCCTACTCTGCCTACTACCCAAAGTGCACAAAAGCAAAACAAATGGGGAAATACCTGGCAGACCCATAATCAGTGGTACTGGTGGCCCAACAGAACGGATCAGCAGCTTCGTAGACGAACATATCAAGAGCTTTACATACCCCAGCTACCTACGTGACACTAACCACCTACTGCAAATCATAGATCAACTACCACCGCTTCCAGAGAATTTCATTTTATGCACCATGGATGTTGTTTCCCTATACACCAATATTCCAAATCAAGAGGGTCTAGTAGCCACAGCAAGATGTATCCGCAAACACAAACCCCAATGGGACATCTCCTATACGAGCCTACTCCATATGCTCAAATTAGTGCTACACTGCAATAACTTCGAATTCGACGGTAAACATTACCTTCAAATTGGCGGTACTGCGATGGGTACAAAGGTTGCACCTAGTTTTGCCAATATATTTATGGGTGAATTGGAAACTAAAATGCTGGCTAACTCAACCTTGAAACCGGCTTTATATAAGAGGTTTATTGATGATATATTCCTAATTTGGACCCACGGGGAGAACACTCTGCAAGAATCATAGACCACTGTAACGCGACCCACCCCACCATTAAATTCACAGCAGAATACTCAACAACTTCTGTCAATTTTCTGGATGTCCAAATCATTAAACAAGGAAATGGCATCAAAAGAGATCTCTACACAAAACCTACGGACACGCATGCCTACTTACGGCCTGATTCTTGTCACCCCCCCCCCCCCCCCCCCCCAATTGAATGAGAAGTATCCCCTACAGCCAATTTTTACGCATCAAACGCATATGCAGTGTAACGGATGATTTCCTCCACCAATCACAAAGGTTACTGGAACATTTTCTCAAAAGAGGATACCTCAGGGGCGAACTCGACCAAACACTCGATACAGTCTCAAGTTAAATCGAGAAGACCTAATCAATAAACCCGCAACGGCAACCAACTGCACTGAACGCACCCCATTCGTAACACTTTTTCACCCAAACAACACCAATACATTACGACACATCAAACGATATTGGCCCATTTTAACTTATTCACCGACAGGGGGCAAGCTATTCACCAAACCGCCACTTCTAGCTTTCAGACGCAACAAATCCATACAAGAAATTATAACCAGGGCGAGACTACCACGGACACCACAAATATCAGGTAAAATTATAAAAAAAACCCTCATACCCTCTGTGACACAACAAATTGCAATACCTGCCAAAACTTACCCCGACATCTCTGGTTCTCCAGTACAAGGACATCTAAACGCTACAAGGGCCCCGGCAAAACCAATTGTCGGACTCGAAACTGTGTCTACCTTATGAGCACCCTTTGCAAAAAACAATATGTGGGCGAAACGAAACGACAGTTCCAACTACGCATAAAGGAACACCAGGCCGATATCAGACATAACCGCGACACTCCTGTAGCAATTCATTTCAATGCACATCCTCACGCCTTGTCACATCTAAGTTACCGCGTTATAGAGGTACTAAACTCCGACCCGGAAGATCCAAATGCGACGGAACGACGACGACACAGGGAGATTCAGTGGATGTATGAGCTTATAACGCTACAACCTTATGGCATGAACAGAAAGGACTTTTAAGTCGGTTTTTTAATTGTTTATCTATCTATTTTGCTTTCTGTTCTCCTGAACGCCAACTGCCCTCTGCGGAACTACGTTGTGCATACGCACTCTGCGTCACAATAAAGACGACGTAACACCACCCTAACACGAGAGAGGATAGTTACGGAAAACCCCAGAAACCATGGTTTTCAAATGTGATCTGTGTAACAAAGAATACAAATACCGTCAGGGTTTATACCAACATAACAGGACCGTACACCACCAACGGGTCACTGCCATCTGCAGTTTATGTAACTACACATTCCTTAGGACTGAATACCTCCACAAACACTTACGCCGTAAGTGCCACCAAGAAAGATTACACAACTTCCAGACCACTCCAAAAAATGGCCCAGACCCACTCGAACAGGCTGTAGCCACAATCATTACACCCAGTTACTTCACCACTGAACCACCCAGTAGGAACATAGCCACCCAGACGTCACCAATAGACACTGGGAGCACAACAGAACCAATAGAGAACTCCACAACGGATTATATAGCCCTTACATAGCAAATCCAGATATAGGCTCACCGCATCCAATCAACGTTGCTCATAGGGGTAATAATACCCCACCAAACAGAGACATTACCTCACTATACAATACCGGGAAAGTGCTCAAGTACGCTGCCAGAATCTTATATAACAGCAACTTGGAGAGCGACACACAATTTGTTGATGACAGCACCAATTAAAG
The DNA here is from genome assembly GCA_031216915.1 of Pictodentalium vernedei. Lineage (NCBI taxonomy): Eukaryota > Metazoa > Mollusca > Scaphopoda > Dentaliida > Dentaliidae > Pictodentalium > Pictodentalium vernedei. The sequence continues at coordinate 1,934,270 of CM062288.1, read as the reverse complement.
GGCAAAAAATAAAAAGACAGGTATTCAGTTTTTGTTTTATTTAAAACATCCTCTACACCATCTGCTCGGATCACTTCTACAACGTCCACCTCATACGGAGTATCGCCACCCCTTGGCATATTCGTCCAGTAGTCCGTTGTTCCCAGCATGCAGGCCGCTCTGCAGCAATCTGTACAATGGGCACCATGTCCGCACGCCACATCTACAATTTTAAAAAAGCTGGCATTAGACACTGACTGTTGGGATGACATCAAAATAGACACTTGGTTTAACATGACGACCTGTTAAAACTATAACCGCCAACACCCTACCATGACAATAAAAACGAAGGAAGGGGAGGGGAACAATCACCCCGATTCACTAACCGTCAACACAACAAGGGGAGCAACTCTACAACACAAATACCCAACAAACACAAGACAGAGTTATTTCCCTTGCTATTGAACGTACACGCAATGCATTCGCCACAACAACTGTAATTCGCCAATGCATTCGCCAAGCGCACCTACCAAGTGCATTCGCCAAGACATTCGCCAACAAACTGTATATAAGGACAGAGGACATTGAGCCCAACGCCTCTGATGAAGATCACCAATCGATCGAAACCGGTCAGGCAATAATAGAGGGATTACTTATCCTATAGGCCCTCTCGGACTTTTTTAGTCAGTTTACAAATTATATTAATTACTTCAGACCTATAGGACAGTTACGGCAAGCACGTCCACGGGGCATCGGACTCCCTAGATAACCTAACCCTCACCTCAGACTCAAACACCACAGTCATTATGGAGCATGAAGAGGAAGAACAACGAGGCAAAAGACGTAGGCTGGACTCGGATGGCCGCACCGAAACACCTACCAGGATCAACCAAGACAATCGAGCCGCCTACAGGATAGTGAGAAATCTAGCCCTAAAACAATTAAGGCTAGACTTACAGGCCCAATTCCTAAATACATGTATCGAACGAAACCTGTGTCCGACGGGCCTCAGACCAACTATACCAAAATCACGAGGGGCCCGCCCTGACACCCTGAAGATCCAGCTACAGGACATTTTGGTTAGGGCCAGTGGGGAGATACTATTAGCCACCAAGGCACAAGTCCAACTTGAATTGGACAATATGTCCCCCCTAGTTACCGACGAAAGGCAAAAGTTTATCCGGCAAACCACACCGGATCAAGGACTGGCCCTGGACCAATCAATCAACACCATAAGTACGAGATATCGGAGAGCACTAACCCACACAAATGACAAACGTATTGGCTTTCTAGAAAACGAAAAAGCCAACAACAGATTTTATATGCTCAAAACATGAGAACCAGAGAGAAACGACAGGCAGGTCCCATATCGAAGAGCACCACAGACAAGAAATGTCGGGGAAACCTACCGCCGACGAGTAGGACAACATAGTAGAGCATAGACCCAGATACAACCAACAACAACAAAGGAGAGGGAGATATGGTCCACCAAACCAGCATAAAAAACAAAACAATGAACTCTCACAATTTGTAACAGCATTGAAAGATCTATGTAACACCCACTTTCGAGATAAGAATAATAATTCGATAAATTACCCTTAACTTGTCATTAATCTATCCGATCACACACTCACCCCAGATGAACACAGTCTTCTCTGCAAAGGCCTCAACTTCTGCCCCACACCCACCGACTGGGACATCGCAGCCCTATGCGCGGACACCAAAGATTTTTTCCGTAGATTACGCCTGAAAGTGTTTTTCCATGACTCCGACTCGGTACCAAGTCAAACAACTTTTCAGGACACTCTACAACGTAAATTTCGTAAAACGAACAAATGGAACCCACCTCCAAACCAAGACCTATGCCTGGAGGCATTGGCCAAAACTACCAACCACCACATCCTCACTGCACCCAGGCACAAGTTTAAGGAAGATAATCTAACACCACGGGAGAGGGCAGCCCTCCAGAGCCTCACCAAGAACGACACCATTGTGATCAAAAGATTTGACAAGGGGTCCGGAATAGCTATTCTCGACAAAACAGATTACATCAATGAAGGCCAGAGACAACTAAACAACACAAACTTCTACACCCCTAGTGCAACTGACCTTACACAGCACCATAATGAGATAATTTCGGACTTTCTAACAAAATTAGTTCATAAAAAAGAAATCACGCAAAACATCAAAGATGGGCTAACCAACCATAAACCCAGAATCCCCCTACTCTACCTACTACCCAAAGTGCACAAAAGCAAAACAAATGGGGAAATACCTGGCAGACCCATAATCAGTGGTACTGGTGGCCCAACAGAACGGATCAGCAGCTTCGTAGACGAACATATCAAGAGCTTTACATACCCCAGCTATTCAACTAAAACTAAAGTAAAGAACTATTTATACCTTGAGGCCGAGCACTTGTCGCTTCAATCAATGCTAACTTTGCTTGTGTGGAGTTAGCACGTTGGATAATTGCTCACTGTTACCAGGTGGTTCTCTCAGTGCACTTTAGTTTCCTCCACCCATAAAACTGTCCAACACGAGGTGACACTGGCTGTTGAAAGTGTCCTTAAACTCCAATAACTAAATAACTGTGTTGATAAATAGTTATTGAGGCATGTTTTCTTGTAAATAGTGATGAGTGTTTATGTAATTTACAAATTAAATACATAAGTTTTTAAATCCTTTTGGACTGCCTTTTAACCTTTTGGTGTAAGAGGCCGGGAGGGGGATTTTTGTACTGCTCTTAAAATAATGTGAGAGAATGTGGTACTACTCAAAAACTGTGGGGGGAATTTTTGCTAAGTTTGTAAAAATGATTGGGGGTATTTTTTGTAGGGGGGATTTTAACCTACAATCTAATCCTTCCAAAGATACATTTTAGCTCTTTCATTTGATAAAAGAGTCGTTTCTGCATGAGAATTCACTGCTTTCTTTAAAAACTACCCCAATCCCAAAATAAAACTAAAATCTGCATCAGCAGACAATAGTTTTGGGAAAAATCTGTCTCATTTAACCATACTGCAAGAGAAAGAGTGGTGTTCACCCCCCCCCCCCCCCCCCCCCCCCCCCTCCACACAAAACAAAATGAATGTCAATTTTTATTTAAAAACTGGTGTTGCAGCTATATAAATCACCAATATCAACAGACAGTGCCATTTTATCCTAACAAATTATGTCAAATTTTCTTCTACATATTGATGTGGTAAAAAATATAGCCCTGAATGTGTCCCCTAGACCCCCAGCATACCCACTTTCATCACAAATTATGAAATAATTCATAAATTAATTGATGTTGACACAAAACAAACCTCTTATGATATTAAATTTCACATTTCTGATAGTTTTTAATCACATTCTGGCTTCTTAAGATATTTCACATTGTGTTTGATGAATATTTTGCAATATTTGTAAAAAAAAAAAATTTTTTTAAATCCCTCACATTTCTTAAGGCACTTTGAGTCATTGGTATGGTATGTCTCTGATAAAACATTACACATTGATTTTTTGAATATTTTTCCAACAGCATGACAGTGCAGGTCATATGTTATCTCATAGCACCATTAATATGCCTGAAACCATCAAACATTGATTCTGTAGTGCAGTGCCAAATATTATTTAGAGGTCAGTTCTGGGGAGGTTGGTATTTAGGCTCCATTTTTGGAGAAACATAATCAAGTCTAAATATCAGAATCCCCACCTCCAGATGTTGATCAGACGAGGAGGGCGACATTGACTAGTTTGAAGATGAAATTAGTTCTATTCTGGTTGCAATGCCTAAAGCATCCAGGAATTAAAACATTGTTTACCAAAACACAGAGGAAGTGTGCATGTAATTTAAATGGGAGTTCCGAGTGATTCTGGTATTTAGTCTTCAGAAAAACACGTCGGATCACAAAATTGGCTGGCCGCTACACTGTAATCCTGACAGTCTTAAACTGACATTGTATTGTATCATTGGTAAAAAATAGTTCATAGACTGGATCCAGTGAACTTGTGAAGAAAAATCTAGGAAATAAATGAACAGGTATCGCTGTTCGCGTGCATGTCTGTTTCTGTAAAATTTTACTACAACAAGACTGCATGCCCGTGTTTTGAGAACAAAGATTTCCCCAGACCTTACGTCAGCATAACTTGAATTCATCCGAACTCCGGCTGTTTCTAAGGAAATCGCGCTAAGTTCCCCACAAATGAAAAAGGCCCACTAAAAGTGTCAATAAATCACTTGTTTTATTTTTTATTCGTTGTCAACAATTTGTGAAGTGTACGTTCTCAATTAAAATTGAAACTGGGCTTTAAATCTGACGAAACCGGCAACGGGCGGCATTGGCACTTCAAACTTTCAAACAATACCTAACTCGCCAACAACTACCTCCTAGCTTCGAAAGTCACTTCATTACTTGATTATTTATCATAGTTTCCAGCATTCTGCAACAATATATTTTACATAATGTCCTTTGAAAGGCCCAAAACAATTAAATATCCGTTACAATGATTCTGGGTTTTTTGCCAGTGGGAGAGCCACGCCGCCAGATGGCACCCCAAACTCTGTTGCATGGTATATAGAAAAATTATAAAATCATGGACACGTATCCTTTACCTATATGTGCGCACACGCCACTGCGTGGGTGTGCACTATTAAGATCTTCAGAGGGTTAAAATATTCCCTTTAAATACTCCATTTTAATCCTTTAAATGGAGGCGCAGTGGCTCAGTTGGAAGAGGTGCAGGCTGCAAGGCGTGAGGTCCTCACTCTGTCCTTGACAAGGACACTTCACCAGAGACATTCTCTTAATGGCACTTTGGCACCAAAGGTTTCTGCACTCTCTGTGAGAGCCGAGTGCAGTGAAAGAATATAGAACTCCTCTAACAAATGAGTTTTAAACAGTCATAGCCCTAACACAGTTAACAGTACAGTCGACCATGTCAGCATTGGATTGTTACTGGCACCCTGACAGTTTTGTGATAGGTTTCAACAATTATTCAGAGCAGTTTTACGGAAAGGGTTAACTTTATTCTGATTGAAATAAAATATGTGCAATCCACATTGAAGTCTTGAGAGGGTTAAAAGCATTGAACTGAATAAGATAGGTTTCAACAAACTTTACAAGTATTCAGTGCAGTTTTGTGGAAAGGGTTAACTTTATTCTGCCTGAAATAAAATATGTGCAATCCACATTGAAGTCTTGAGAGGGTTAAAAGCATTGAACTGAATAATTTATAATTTATTTCCTTGCAAGACAAAGGGTTTCTCTTGGTGAGACCGAGCCGAGCGCAGTGAAAGACTATCGAACTCCTCTAACAAAATGAGTTTTAAACAGTCATAGAACTAACACAGTTATCAGTACAGTTGACCATGTCAGTATTATTGATAGGTTTCAACAATTATTCATCACGGTTTTATGGAAAGGGTTAACTTTATTCTGCCTGAAATAAAATATTCCATGACTATTCCATGTCAGTATTGCATTGTTACCGGCACCCTGACAGTTTTATGATAGGTTTCAACAATTATTCAGTGCAGTTTTATGGAAAGCGTTAACTTTTATTCTGTCTGAAATAAAATATGTGCAATCCACATTGAAATCTTGAGAGGGTTAAAAAGCATTGAACTGAATAAGATAGGTTTCAACAATTATTCAGTGCAGTTTTATGAAGAGGGTTAACTTTATTCTGCCTGAAATAAAATATGTGCAATCCACACAGAAGTCTTGAGAGGGTTAAAAGCAGTGAACTGAATAATTTATAATTTATTTCCTTGCAAGGCAAAGGGTTTCTCTCAACTTAGTTTCAGGGACTTACATCCCCCATTATAATGACAAGGTCAGATTTCATTTTGACAGCTGACTCCACTGATGTTTACATAGTCTCCAGTGTGAACATAACATTGTATTGCTTGGGGAGAATTTACTGTATCAGGAAATTGGAGGCTGTGAAAACCTTGTGGCATACTGGGCCATACTCAATGGCTCTAGCGACCATAAAAAACATAGGTGGCCGAGAAGTTGTGAACCAGTATGCCAAAAATCAGCGAGATATGACAATTCATTTTCGAGTTATCGTGAGGACAAGGAAGTTCATAGAAGACAGAAGACAGGAGAATAAGAAGAAGAAGAAAAAGAAGAAAAAAGAAAAGAAAAAGAAACCGTACAAAAACAATAGTTTTAATGTTTAAATTTTCTAAGTCAAAAAAGGGAGATAACTTTAGAAAATGATATGTAAGAGGAAGCATCATCAGAGACTAGTTTGAAAGCATTTCCCATAAGTAATATTCCTGCCAAATTTCATTGACATCCGACAACCCAATATTGAGATACAAGGCGAACAGACAAGAAATTGGCTCAAACACTCAATGGGCCATAACTCATGGAAACAAGAGGCCCATGAGACCAGAGGCACTCACCAGACCAAAGTTGTTTAAAGAAGGATTTAATTACCATGTATGGCTAGTTAACACAACAGAGGAATGAAGTTATTTATTTCCTACTCTGCTGTCCATGCCAGATGATACCACAGGTATAATGCCCAGATTTTCAGTAATGGAAAACTAGGGAGTCCAAATATCAACCGAGGGACTTTATTTTTTTTAACAAACTGAATTTGAACCCTCAAAGGATGCTGTATATCAAAATACTGAAAGATTCTGATTTTAACTCAAGAAGCAGATTTTTCAAGATTATTCCTCATATTGGACTAAGTTAAAATTTGGGCTCCAGTACAGAGCCTAAATATTAACCCAAGGACTTGATTTGTACAAACTTTAAATCTGACCTCCCTAAGGATTCTGACTGGTGGATCTGAAGTAGATTTTTAAAGATTTTTCCTCATACTGCACCAAGTTAAAATTTGGGCTCATTTTGAGAGCCCAGATATTATTAACACAGGCACTTGATTTGAACTGATCCCCCCTCCCCCGAGATGTTGTACGCCAAATCTCATATTGAACTATATTAAAATTCAGGCTACCTTAGAAATGTTTCAGGTTTGAGCCCAAATATTAGCCCAGGCACTCGAATTGAACAAACTTGATCTGATCCTCCGAGGTGTTGTATACCAACAATTAAAGCATTCTAACTGGTGGATCTGAAGAAGATTTTTAACGAAATTTCCTCATATTGCACTAAGTAAGAATTTGGGCTACCATAGCGAGCCCAAATATATATATTATACCTAGGGATCTGATTTGAACAACCTTGAATCTGATCTCCCCAAGAGATGTTGTTGCATCCCAAATATGACAGCATTCTGACTGGTGGATCTGAAGAAGATTTTTTAAAATTATCCTCCATATTATCAAAGTTAAAATTCGGGCTTCTGTAGGAAGCCCAAATACTAACCTAGGGACTTGGTTTGAACAATCTGGAATCTGACCCTCATAACAATGATGTATGTCAAACATTATAAGATTCTGACTGGTGGTTCTGACGAAGAAGATTTTTAAAGAATATTCCCCATATATCCCAGAGTTAAAAATTTGGGCTCCTGCAAATATGAACCAATGGGCTTCATTTTAACAAACTTGTATGCCCCCCTATGAATGCTGTATATCGAATATCAAAAGATTATGATGATTGGTTCTGGAGAAAAGATTTTAAAAACATTTTGCAAATATGCTGAATCAGCATTTTTTCAATGCCCATTACAGAACACCCTAACATAACTGATGGCAATTCTTTTTACCATTCAATTCTACTGGTCCTAAGGATACTCTCATACCAACTAACAGCTCTCTGTTCCGAGTGGTTTGGGAAAAATGGGCGTTTGAAAACATTTCTATTTTTAGCACCAAGGGTTCCCATGGGGATATAGGTATTTTTGTTTTTTGCATGAGTCAAGTACTTATGACCCAATAATACCACATACCAAATTTGGTTCAAAGCAGACCATCGGTTCAGAAAATAGAAATTTTGGGCGGGGCCAAAAATCTTACCGTTCCCATTACAAAGCCAAATATATTGCTTCACGAACTTCGTTTGAACAAACTTGATTCTACACCTCTAAAGGAAGCTCCATTGCAAATATCAAGTCATTGTACACACTGGTTCATGAGAATAAGATTTTATAAATATTTTGGAACATTTTTCCCCACTCCCTCCCTATGGGGCTGAGCATGCCAAGCTGAAAATTATTTTGGAACATTTTTCCCCACTCCCTCCCTATGGGGCTGAGCATGCTGAGTTAAACAAAAATGCAATGTCCCTTCAGAACCATCATTCACACATACTTTCACTTGAATTGGCCCAGTGGCTTTGGAGAAGACCAAAACATGGTGTTGACGGACGACGGATGGAGAGTGATGAGATTAGCTCAGCATGACTTTGTCAAGATGAGCTAAAACTGCGGTGTCAGACCAAGCAATCACCTAAAATTTAACTAAAATTGGATCAGCAGTTTAGGAGGGGCAGGCGCAAACACGATGACGGACGGTGAGTGATCACTATAGCTCATCCTGACTTTTAGGTGATCTAAAAATACACAGACAGCCAATCAGCAGTTTAGGAGGGGCAGGCGCAAACACGACGACGGACGGTGAGTGATCACTATAGCTCATCCTGACTTTTAGGTGATCTAAAAATACACAGACAGCCAAACGTCTTAAATTTCTGAAAGAGATCATGATACTGAACACCTGTTTAATCTTCCATCAAAAGCTGAGCACTAATCTTCCATGTTATGCCAGAAGAGACATCGAACGCATGCACACACACACACACCTGCATGCACGCAGATGCAATCCAGTGTACCCCTCTTATAAAAACAAAAGTGGGGATATAAATACTGATGTTGTGGGGAATAAAACTGATTTGAATGTGCAAGATAAGGCCTACAAAAATTAAAAATCTGTTTCTCAGGCCCTCCCGCATGGTCCTTTTGGCTGCCGCATGCTCTCTTTTTATAACCAATTTAAACTTGAAAAAAAAATAAAAATTAAATGGTTTATGGCTTATATTTTACCCAAGTTGAAAAATTGATGAATTTGTCCCTTGAGTGCAAGAAGGCTTTGCAATGCTTTAGCATTGCAAAGCCTTCTTGCACTCAAGGGATGAAGTACACCACCACCCATGCTATTCTGTAGATTATGAGGCCTAAAACTTGAACCAAGAACATGAACTTTTGATGACAAAGAAGTAATTACTGAAATAAAAAATAAAATAAAAAACCGCTCGCCCGCATGTAATTTTACAAATAATGGCCTGAGAAACAGAAGATCTATTTTGTGTGGCCTAAGATGAATTATTTTGAAAAGTTGAATTAGAATTGTTAAGATTTTGTTTTACCAAACACCAAACTAAAAAACTCTATAAAGCTAGATCAATAACATATCATGTAAAATTCAATATGATCCACAAGCTTTCTGGATCTGATGTAACCCAGCTAAGAAAAAAATGGTAGTGGAGATGGAAGCATTGTGTTTGATGTCTTTTAGATTTCAGAAAGGTAACATTTATTTATTCCAAGGTTGAAGCCGAAAAACTTTCCTAAAATTATTTGTCGACATTTGAATATTTTACTAATTTTTAGAAGCAAAAGAGGTGAAATAAAATATTCACATTTGAAATTAAAGGTAACTAGTTGTTTACAGAACACTTCAAAGAACTCTTTTAGGCCTAAAAAAGTTAAAACTCGGTTCCTCGGGCACTCCTGATTGGTCATTTTGGCTGCCGCATGCTCTCTTTTTATAACCAAAGAAAACTTAAAAAAATAAAAATTGAAGGGCTCATGCCTCTGACTATTTTACCCAAACTAATAAAACTGATACATTTGTCCCTTCAGTGCAAAAAGCCTTCATGTTCTCATGGGACGAATTACAGCACCACCCATCCTTTTCTCCAGATTATGAGGCCTAAAACATAAAACAACCCAAGAACATGAACTTTGAGTGGCAAAGAAATAATTACAAAAATAAAATAAAAAACCACCCGCCCTCTCGCATGTAATTTTACAAAAAATGGCCTGAGAAACAGATTTATTTTGTGGGGCCTTAATTATGTTGCTTATACCATATATTAATGACACTTACTACTACCAACAGCAGAAACAGAATTTACTGTGACCGGTAAAATCAAGTCTGTGTGAAAATGATGAAAGCATAAGAACTAACCGTTAACTCAAAGTCGGTTATCTCGAATACCCCGGATAAGTTGAGGTATGTGTCTGTCATCGGTCCCGAAAAAATCTATGTGCAATCAGTATTAAATAAAACCCTAATAAGTTGGACATGGATAACTTGAATAACTGGTATAGCTCGATGTAATTGCCTTGTCCCAAATGAGAAAGTCGGTGGTAATTACAATGGGATAACTCAAAGTCAGTTGAGGTGTGAAGTTCTTTGAAAATCAGAATAGCCATTCTTGGGTGTTGACTCCTTTCGATGAATCAGCGACAAATCAATTAGCCCGAAAATAACAGTAGTCAAACAACGGATTACTAATGTTCCCGTATGTTGACAATGTTGGGGTCATGTGTTATTTTTGTGCTCAAAGTTCCATCACCATCAACGTGCAGTACTCCTTAGTACACAGAATCATCACACCTGCATGTAGGCAACCGAGATGAAGTGCCTCACCTAAGACACAATGCGGGTCAGCCTGGATAGGGATCGAACTCGAGACCTCTAGCAAAGAAGTCCAACTGTCTACCACTGAGCCCTCATGCTCCCAATTATTACTTTAACTTCTCCCAAGTCTTCACTAGTGAGTCAATTATTTGAACTTGCTACAAATCGATTATCGATTATTTCACAATGCATTATACTGATTCTGGTTTTTAACAACTGTTGCTTGTCAAAATCAGCCGATGCCCCATAACCAGCCATTTCTGATTGCTAATTTATCCGTAAATAACTAGTCGAAACATGGTTACAAAGATTATTTTTTAAATTCTTGAAATATGATTTTTTTATCAAATATAAACTTGAGAAACTTGTGTATTGGATTATTTATTTATTGGTGTTAAAAAAAGTCACATATTTTTGCACAATGGCTAATCATGACCACAACATGAATATCAACTCAAGACCAGGGGTGAGTGTTAATACGCCATGTAGCCCATTTTAGAGAGGGTTTGCACCTCCCAAGCATTGGTGACTGGGTCCTATTTTCCAAGTAAAACAGAACCTGTTTACTGCAGTGAACAGGCACTGCTTCACTTCCCAGGGTTTCCACGGGGAATTGTATATTTTGAATGGGTGTACTTCAAAAGATGATAAATTGTTTTGTATCAAAATAATGCTTTTGTCTGCTTTTGTTGCATTTTTGGTTTGCAATTAAATTTATATTTTTTTTTTTAAACTTGGAAGTTTTTAATATTATTCCGTGAAAATTTTCAAATTTTCTTTATTGTTTTTAGATATGCCTTTTGTTTGAGGTTTTGGCATTGACTTGTTTTACTGACTGACAATTTTACTTTTTTTTTTAACCCTTTACCCAACACAGACAATATCAAAATTTATTATTTTAAATATCATATTTTTTTAATTTTTCAAAAAATTTCAACAAAACCATATCATGTGACCCCTCATTGGAACGAGCTGAATGAACTTGCTCCAATGATGGATCACATGATATGGTTTTGTTGAAATATTTTGAAAAATTTTATTTTTTCAACTGCTCAATTTGCGTATTATGCTGATGCAGCAAATTTGTTAGGTAAAGGGTTAAAATGTGTTTATTTGGCGCTTTGATTTATTTTTTCAAAATTGCATCGTAATTTTGAAAATATTTAGAAAATTGAGTACCAGATTATTTCATTTGTTCTTCTCAAGCCGTTTAATATTAAGAAAATGATATTATTTATTTATTTATTCATTTATTGGTGTTTAAGGTCACCAACTTATGCACAATGGCTAAACGTGACCATGACAGTTTTTAACTCTGTTCAGGCTCCGCTCAAGCAGGGTTACAGCAGTTGAAGAATATGCCCCAGCAGCATGCAGTATGCCTTCTTAGTACACAGCGTCATCGTGCCCTCATGTAGGCAACTGGGACAAAGTACCTTGTCCATGGACACAATGTGGGTTTTCTGGACTGGGATCGAACTTGGGACTTCTAGCACAGAAAGTCCAAGTCTATTACTACTGAGCAATGGTGCACCCAAGAAAATGATTTACACACTGACTCAGTTTGTTAACTTATCTTGAGTTTGTTATAATTTAATCAGATGGAGGACCTTACGAAAAATTTGCAAAAGCCAAAAGATGCTGTGTGCCAGTTTGTTGGTTTGGATGCCTGCGTGGCAGATGAAATCAATTACTCAACCAAAGATGGCTCAGACAGAAAGTATTTTAAAATCTTGGTTGTTTATAAGAAGACTTCTGCTCACATAAGAGTTTACAAGAAGAAATTGGATGATTTAAAAGTTGGAAAAACAGACAGGTTAGATTTTAGCTATGACAAGCAACACAAAAGATGGCAACATTGGTAACCATTTCTTTGAAGTATTTGAAATTCAGTGACTTTAGTAGATATGGGCAGTTTTCAAATTTCATATTGGTTCCGGATTCGGTTTCATTCCGAGTCGAGTTTCTGGTTTTGGTTTTTATTGTACAAACATAACAATACATTGCATTTGCATATAGGAAGATGTATTTGGCACCAGTCAGTGTTACAGGGAGTCCAGGGCAACACACTTGTGTAACAGCCTATACTGATACTCTGATTTTCTTAGCACAATGCATTTGCATAAATTATCTCAAGAGGTTAAAATTTGAACAAAATGATTTTTGCCTTGAGTATGTTGCAAAATTAGATCCAAGCCCCTCCCCCCGCCACACTGACCACCCCCCCCCCCCCCCCACCCCCACAAAAATACTCAGGGTAACCCGACACACCTTAAAAAATTATGCTAACCATAAACATTTTATTGATTGAAAGTCTCGCTCATAAAGGTCATTATAACCCTAAGTTTCCATCCAAATTCAACAGTGATTTTGACGCTAGCTTTTGAGTTCAAGCTTTCAAAATTACGTGCAGAAATAAATCTATTTGTCATTATAAATGTGGAACATGTGACAAGTTCCAGTTCTACAAAGTCAATCGCATTTGATAAACAGATGAACGTTTAAACCATGATGTGCAAGAAGTAATTTTGTCATCTACTTTTGCCGTAAATGCCACGTTCGAATGCAATAGCCAATACCAATTAGTGTAGCTGTTCTGAAAAGGGGTATCATGACTTGGAAGTTTGAAAACAAGGTTAACTTCAGGTTGTTTCTCTCTTTATTCTGAAAAGTGAAAACCTGATTAGAGTTTTTCAACATTGAAGTTGAAAATCGCGATAAGTTTTCTGTAATTGTTTTGGTTTTGATAACAAAACCAAACCAAATTTTTGGTTAACTGCCATTCTCTCGGGTTGATTAGTATCATATGTGTTGTATTGATGTCTAATTCCATGTTGAATGCATCTGACATGTCAGTGTGAATTTTGGTGGTATTGCCCTCAATAAGTTTGGAATCTGTTTAATTTTTCCATATTTTGCAACTTGCAAGCAAATTCAAAATTTTAAGGTTACCTTTTTTCCCTTAGAGGACAAATCTAGTGCCTTTGTAGGGTCAATCATTATCATACCCTATGTTTTCTTTTCTATCAGACTAACAGCTTTGACTCGCCTCTCTGACTGAAAATAAAATGTGTTCTTAGTGTTCTAACCTTAACTTATTAACTTAGGATGTTTATGATTTTGAATACATCAGAACAGAGCACTCCAAAAGAAATCTAACAATGCATACAATGCTCTATGCTGAATTTGTGATTGAGCTGTTTATACAAAAACAGGTGCACTAACCGTCGTGACTTGGTGGCTCAGTAGGTAGAGTGCACGCTGCAAGCCGAGAGGTCCTTGCGTCGAATCCCACCTGCGGCAACCGCGGTGTGTCCTTGGCCAAGATTTTACCAGTAAAACAGCCTGTTTACCGCAGTGAACAGGCATTGCTTCACATTCCGCGATTCCTGCGGGGGAGGGGGGGGGGGGGGAGGGAGGGGGTAGGTACATAGTAAGAATACAAAACAGCACAAACTCATCTTTGTCAATGGAAATTTATTTTTCTTCCAAGTTTTTACACAGTGCACTGTAATGTATAGTATGAAAAAATATAATTCAGTTTAACCCTTTACCCAACACAGACGATATCAAAATTTATCATTTAAAGTTTGTTTTTTTTAAATTTTTTCAAATTTCAACAAAACCATATCATGTGACTTCATCTCCATTGCCCGCGTGGGGGCACGGTGGCATTGTGTGCACTAAGGCGTACTGCATGTGATAGTGCACCTTCAACCAATGCAAACCCTGCTTGTGTGAAGTTAGTATGTTGGGGAGCCGACAGTTGCTCGCCGTTGCTCGGTGGTTCTCTCCGGGTACTCCGGCTTCCTCCACCCATAAAACTGTCATGGTCATGATTAGCCATTGTGCATAATAAATATGTGTGACCTTAAACACCAATAAATAAATAAATAAATAAATAAATAAATAAATAACCGTGACTTGGAATATTTGTCTGATTTTCAATAAATCAGAGGACAAAAGCAATTCCCAAATAAATCTGTTAAGAATTCTTGGAAGTCTGTATGCTGTTCATGCTTTACTTTAACATTTAACCAACGAATTGGTCACATCCGTTCGTGCGTATTATGCAAATTCAGCAGCTGAAAAAATTATTTTTCAAAAAATTTCAACAAAACCATATCATGTGACCCATCCTTGGAACGAGCTCATTGAGCTCGTTCCAAGGAGTTGGAACGAGCTCATTGAGCTCGTTCCAAGGAGAGGTCACAATGAGCTCGTTCCAAGGATGGGTCACATGATATGGTTTTGTTGAAATTTTTTTTTTAAAAAAAAACAAACTTTAAATGATAAATTTTGATATCGTCTGTGTTGGGTAAAGGGTTAAAAACTGAATTATATTTTTTCATAGTATACATTACAGTGCACTGTGTAAAAACTTGGAAGAAAAATAAATTTCCATTGACAAAGATGAGTTTGTGCTGTTTTGTATTCTTACTATGTACCTACCCCCCCCCCCCCCCCCCCCCCCCCCTTCCTGGAATGTGAAGCAATGCCTGTTCACTGTGGTAAACAGGCTGTTTTACTGGTAAAATAGGACCCAGTCACCAATGCTTGGGAGGTGCAAACCCTCTCTAAAATGGGCAACTTGACTTAATATTCACGCCCAGGGACCAGCCGTGAGGGCGACTAGGGCAATTAAGTCGCCCTTCTAAGCCCAAAGTCGCCTAGAAAAATAGTCGGGGCGATTACAAGTCGCCCTCTAAAAATTGGCCAAAATGAGAAAAGGCTGAACTGAGTGATGCGAGGTTTACATGAAAACGAGTATTTTCAAAAATCGAATGTGCTCGAGTGTGATAAATGGGCATTTTAATTCGTCAAATAAACGTCCATTTATTTGAAATCACACGACAAGCAATTGTCCATTGTCGCTTTCGGTGGATTTTTTGTATTTCTATTTTGTTGCGTTCCAGTCGGAGCTTCAAGTGTCGAAACGAAAATAAGTGACTTACGCGACTCAACAAAACAACCCAGTTTGAAAGTAGGTTACGTCGCTTAGGATGCCAAAAATATATACACAACGGACGTATTTTATAACACACTATTTTCATTTCGATTTGCTGACGACTGTTAACTGTTGGGCTGTCTATTCCCAGAAAAACACGAATGGAATTGAAACACATGAAAAAAAGCTTTAGTGATGTCAAGAAAAGCTTTGTACAGGACACAAGTGTGCATGTGGACGATCTTGAAAAAGGGTCCTCCTAAACATCGGAATGACATGAAATGACGCGGAATGCCATAAAAATGATGCGGAATGACATTTCTTTTACAAAATACTCGACCCCAGAATGTATTTTGTTTATTAACTAACAAAGTACATCCCAAGCAACCTTCTTACATCTGGTCCTGTTCACACTTTCAGACTTAGGAAATTATTAGCTTAGTAGACTTTGTTGAAAGGCAACCACAGGAGGGTGCTGGGAGATTGGCACGAAGAAGAGTATAGGGGTCATGAAGGAGAAGGTAGCAGTGGGGGATTTTCAGTCAATAATTACATTGTGATTTTTTAACCTGGCACAGATGCATCATAGACAACTGGACCTGGATTATTTGTACGTTAATGGAGGACCATAAATTGAAAATATGAAGGGGCGGCGGGGGTGGTATACATGAATATTCTTAATTTTCCCCACTTGCATATGAAGTCTCCCTACATGACTCTGCAGTCTCCCTATTTTTTCTGGAGGGAGACTTGAAGTCTCCCTAAAATTCCCCCCTAGGCTGGTCCCTGTTCACGCCTGGTCTTGAGTTTGTATCCATCCATGTTGTGGTCCTGATGAGCCATTGTGCAAAAAATATGTGACCTAAACACTAATAAATAAATAAATATTCTAATTATAGACATGGGCATCATGGTTTTGATGTGGTCAACTATTACCATCTGTATAGCTATCTACATCTCTTATGTTAATTTTCTTGAATGGTCTTTTAAACGGACTAGTTCATATCAAGTCAGACAAATTAACTAGTAGTGTAGGTTAGAGTGTAATAAGAAAACCACTAAGCAATATCAATTTTGACTCTTTAATTTACTTTTTCAGTAAAAACAGGTTAAACATAATAAAACTGTTGAATGCAAGGTAACTGGGTATTAAAGTTAACATATTGGAGATGTAATGCTGACATGCTTTATGTCTGTGATACACTTGCCTTCAATTGATATCAATTTTTCATTGTGTTGGGATAGTAAACCAAAGAGTCTAGTAATTGACAAATTCAGTGTTTTTCTTTGGGCATGCAACTTGTTGAATTGTGCAAAAATAATATGACCTGCGCTGTTGTTGACAATAAAATTACATAAAAGTAAAAAAAAACCTATAAAAACTGTACACAGTAATCATTAATCTTGTACTTGTATACGTTTAGAAATGTGACGAAAAAATACATCTTATATTTCATTTACAATAAATTAAAGAGCACTTAATTATGAACTTGATACAAGTAATTAATCGTCCAATTTGGGTTTTCTTAAGCATGTGTGACTGAAGAATCAAAGTACCTAATTGGTACTTGGCATCTTTGGGTTACTGTCTTTTGTTGTTACCATTCTTCAACTTCGATATTTTCATATTTTTTTTTTAAAAAGAACTTAAGTGTGCATCTGTTAATTGAATAGCCTTGTTTATGGAATTTGTCACCAGTTTCAAACATCAAACCATTTACCATTTAAGAACAAATTTGACCTGTTGTGTACAGGTTATTAAATACGCTATTGTCAGTGATGCAATGGAAAGGCAAGTGATCATTTCTCGCACACCTTCACTCACGCAAAAATTGTCCAAGTTGCGCAAATTATCACTCGCCTCTATTCTTGGGTGTGTTTTCATCCTTCTGGTTGCATCAACAGAAACAATTAAGTTTTGATGTTGGGAAATTTTTAAGAATCACTCACAATCTGAAGTGTTTAAAGTACAATGCCAAACAATTTCCTTTCCGTTGTTATGAACATAACATACAGTGGTTCTCTTATACATCCACACACAACGCGCTAACATTAAAGGGTTGAACATTGACAACTAGCCCAAAGCTTACTCCCGCCACAAAACAAACAGATGTTCAGATAAAAAAAAAATGTTGGCCATTCTGAGAAAAAAATTGTGAAAAGGTTATCAAATATGCTATTGTTAATTGAACAAGCAAATTCAGTGAATTCATGTCTCCCGCTGGGCAGCAGTTTGACAGTTTCAAGGGGAATTAATGCATCCAGTGGAATATAGTTGAGTTGCAAGTGGAAGTCATTTAGAAGAGACAGAACAGACAGTGCTTCACACAGTGGTTATCAGATTTATTGTCAAAGCAAGTGAAGTGAGAATCACTAAAAATTAAAACTGAATAAGACATATTACATTAAAGTGATGTGAAAAGTAAACCATATATGAAATTTCATTGAAATCGGGTGACTCTAATGAAAGTTAGAGTCTGGAAACCATCAACCAATCAATTTTAAGCAACATAATTAAATATGCACAGAAAATGCCCATGTTCGAACTTGGACACACAATTCATGAAAATGATATACTACCCAAATTTCATCGAAATCGACTGACTGTAAGGAAAGTTAGAGTCTGAATACTAAAAAACACGGAAGGTGGGCACTTACTGTGTATTAGTAGTGGCACTGAATAAATCAAAGTTTCCATAATTTGCATAATTTTTGCACAAAACCCATATTGCATGTTACGAAACATTCATACAAAAATTTATTCAAATCCGAACTTTCATATAGAAGTTCTGTACAAAAAACTGATTACACCCAATTTCAGAACAAAATGGTGGCCATCTTGAATTTTCGGTATAAAATTTCCCACATTCGATCTTTAGGTATTGATAAAAATAATCCACATATAAAAGTTCATCAAAATCAGTTGATTTTAAAGAAAGTTAGAGTCTGGAAACCGTCAGCCAATAAAATTTCAGCAACCTAATTAAATATGCGTGGAAAATGCTCATATTCGAACTTCGATCCACAATTGATGAAAGTGATCTACTACCCAAATTTCATCGAAATTCAGTCACTGTAAGGAAAGTTAGAGTCTGGAAATGAAAAACACGGAAGGACAGAGGGAGGGAGAGGGAAGGACACCCCAAATTTAATATCTCCCATTTTTTTCAAAAGCCTTGAAAAATACCTTGAAAACTGTCAAAACATTATTCTTGCATAGACTGGATTTCCATAATTTGTAAACCTTTTGAACCTCAAAACATTGAACAAGCATTTAATTTATTATAGTTTGTCTGATAGAAAAGTGGGTTTACTGAAGTTTCATGAATAAGGATCGAACCATTACCAAGTTATCATCCGGTAACCAATTGTTTTGATTTACTATGTTCAGGGTCACTGTGACCTTGACCTTTGACCTAGTGAGTCCAAAATAAATAGAATTCTTACTCCCATGAAGGCCCTACATATGAAGTTTCATGAATGTGGGTTGAACCGTAGTCAAGTTATCACCCGGAAACCAAATGTTTACAATTTACAATGTTCAAGGTCACTGTGACCTTGACCTTTGACCAAGCAAATCCAAAACTAATAGGCTTCGTTGAACCATTATCAAATTATCATCCGGAAACCAATTGTTTACGCCCGCCCGCCATTCATCAAACTATAAGTCGAGTTTGACTTCGTCACAACTCGACTAAAAATCTAATTCTGATCCAGCTTTTTAAAATTCATCTTGTCACGTTCATTAATCACTTTTGTTACTTTTTGTGTGTTGTTTGAGCAGCCCATATAATTCACCCTCAGCAATCAGCAGTGCCGAGGAAATGGAAAAATATCCACGGCAAAACATACCGCCGAGGATGGCTATTCAGAAAGTCTTGTGGTGGCAGAAATTGTACAACTTCCATGTTATAAAAGGAATCAAATCATGTGAGTTGCACTCCGCTGTATTGCTAATCTTACAATTTACAGTACAAGTTGCCTTATAACCACTAGAAACCATGGGTTCTTTTACTCCATTAGATCATGCCGTGGATGTAATGGGGACTTCATTTTTTGTTTTGTCTTTTTAACCCTTTGCCTAACCTGAAAAGCAGACGATACTTGCAAAAAAATTCTTGATTAACTATTATTTTCATTTTTTGTCTCAAAAACATAGGTTATGACCCCTCCTTGGAATGAGACAAAAAAATGATTAATTGGTGAGTTTTGAAAATAGTGCTGGCCGTTTTTGTCCGTTATGCTAGGTAAAGGGTTAAATAATATAATTTCTTGTTAATAATGAAAAGTAATAAATAGAGTAATTGCTTGACTGGACTGGTTTCATGAAATAATTCATGAGAGGCGAGGGGGACTATATTGTAAAACACTCGTGTGTATTCGTGCACTCGTGTTTGTACAACGTCCCTCACCTCTCATGAATTATTTCACGTAACCAGTCCAGTCAAGTGATTACTCTCTATTCCTTAAATTTTTTCACCATTTGGGTGACATGTTCAATATAAATGTGCCCAATAACTGAAAGTGTTGACTAGATAAAGGGGCATGTTTGATGGGACAAAGATCACATTCACTGACTTTGATCTTTTATTCTTGTCGGCGTTGGTTTCCGTTCTAATGAAAGTTCTGCTTGGCTGACTAAAGCCAAATATGGCATGTGGGCTCTAGCATGATGAGAGGAAGAACCCTATTTATTCTTAGGTTATTGTGCCAGAGGTCAAGGTCATGGTTACCTTGAATTTAATATTTGACATGTCATCAAATACAGGTAATCTTATCTGTATCATTTGAGGAAATAATACTGCATTAATGACAGTGACTGCATTAATTTAATATAAAATATTGCCAAGGTTACTGTATCAGTGTAATTTTTTTTTTTTTTGGGGGGGGGGGGGGAGGGGGGGATTTTTTGCGGGGTAGGGGACTTACTCAAGCAAATATAATCAAGTAAATATGAAAAATCTTGTCAACAGTCCATTCTGAGAGTTGAACTTCCGATTGTACTTACTGTTTATTTGAGCCCAATATATATCTACTTGTAGGAATTAGAAATTTTGCATTGTACCTTTTAAACTCTGTCAAACTGTCAAACTTGTGAAGTCTTAAGGTTCAGTTCTGCAAGCAAATTTTCCTTCAACAGGGTTCACACAGGTCCTTGAAAGTACAATAATTTAAATCCCAATTTTCAAGGCCTTGAAAAACAGGTGTTTTTGCCCCTGATACTTGAAAAGTGCTTGAATTTTGTGACCAGTTGTCACAGCACAAATAATGTTTCTGGTAAAACGTAAAAAGAGTAATTTTATAACATAAAGACTAAATAAAATGTAGCAAGTTGGACAAAAGTGAATGGGGATGAAACGCTTGCTGAAAATATGTATGCATCAATCTTGACTTGTTTTCAAAACAAGCGATGTCATTGAACTGTACAAAGTCAGAAGGAAATGGCCGATCAGATATTTCGTTTCAAAAATGTCAAGCTTGTTGTAGTTGGGCACATCTATTGTAAAGTTTTTGTTTTGAAATTATGACAATTTGTAACCATGCCGGGAAAATGTGAATTCAATTCTTCGCGGATAGAAATGATTCAGTATTCAAGTTGCTTATTGGCAGACAAAATGGATGTTTACAAAGCAAGATGCAAAAGTATGTGTGAAAAGTTTCAGTGTTGCGTCAGTGGGAGTATCGTCATTGAATTCTCATAAGAATTCTGAAAAACATCAGGATTGTTGTGCGACAATATCTGCACTATTGAATATTGCAACAATTATGAAGGAACAACCTGAAGCATCAGATTCTGTTTTGAATGAAAGTTCAAAATTAGTTCAAATGGGCTCAGAGGTCGGTGGAAATTCATTGAAACCTACAATGCAAGTACAGGGAAAAAAGACTTGGGCCTAAATGACAGGATACAGAAAGAGGATACAAAGTATTTTAGCCTGAGGCAGATGCTGATATTTTAATTGTCAAGACAGCACTGTTGATATCTTCACAAGAACATGTAACTCTATGTAGTTGCAGATGATACACAGATGTGTTCGTAATGTTACTGAAACACTGTCAGAAAGATATATGTATACTACAATCTGCTGTTCATTGGAATTCATTGAAGGACATACCTTCCTTTCAAGAGCAATTGGGTGAGGATGGATGCGACATTTTACCATTTGTACATTCTTTGACCGGATGTACAAGTTCACTATTCAGAAGAAGTAAATCTGTTGCACTCAAAAAAATATTGAATAGTCCAGTGTTGCATTCTGTGCATTTGCCTTTGGTACAAAGGATTTGAGTGTCGATGCTCTCGTAGAAATGGGAACGAAACTGTTGGCTGAGCTCTATGGTGGGAAGAGTGACAAGCATTCACTCAATCACCAAAGATATGATCTGTATATACAAAAAACTAGCAGTGCTAGCAGGGCTTATATTTCGACGAGAATCCGATAATTGATTCACACAATAAAACCGACGAGAATCCATGTAGATTCTCGCTGCACCTCTGCTAGGATTCGCGTGAAAAAATTGAGTCAATTTAACCCTTTAACTAACACAGCGGCAACAAATTAACCAATAGAATGGTAACATGACCTGAAATATCCTGACACTTTGTCAATAAAACCTTTCAAATATGGCTGTCATTGGAATATTGCCATATTTGTAAGATTTTATTGGTAAATATTGTTCATTTAATTATTTTATCATTTATTATTTATTGTTTAAAAATTATCAAACTTAGTTTAATGAAACTGTAGCTCAACTTGTCAAGACAAAGACATGTACATGCATAGTATATGACACAGCAATGACAAACATCTAGGTAATGACCTGATAACAAAGGTACATATAAAGTATTGTAATGGTCTGTACATAAATACTGACCGTTGCCTGTAACAAATGTATAGGTAAAGTATTGTAAAGGTGGGGGTGACAGTCAGATGCTAAACTAGAAAAGAAATCTGAGTCCCAGAGTGGGTCTGACACTCTGACTGAACCCCAAAATATTTGTTCTCATAGCACAGTGATAACAAAGGCACCCCAAAACACACTCATTCCTGTCCCAAGGTGAAAACAAAGGTACCCAAGAAGTTTCGTGAAGATCAGTTCACAAATATGAGCTGTGTAGAAGTTTTGACAAAAAACTGATTGGACCTAATTTCGGTACAAAATGGCCACTGACAGCTATCTTGAATTCTGGACAGCACCCAGAAACACTCGTTCTCGTCCCAAGGTGATAACAAAGGTACCCAAGAAGTTTTGTGAAGATCGGTTCATAAATACAGCCTCTAGCCCGAGCCGTATTGGCATTTGCACTTACAGTGCTGAAAGTAACACCAAAAAACATCACTGTTGTTTGTGATGGTGGCTGGATCAAACCCACAAACATACATATAATGCATTAGGTGTAGAAACTGGAAAACTGCTACATGTAGGAATAAAGAATAAGTTCTGTTATACTTGTGTCAGAGCAGAAAACAGAAAATTGTCACCACCTGAGCATAAATGTTTCAAAAATTGGACTGAAAGTAGTCAGGCAATGGAAGCAGATATAATCGTAGATGGCTTTAAAAATGCAGAGAAAAATCATGGTTTTTGGTATATGAGGATAGTTGCAGATGGAGATAGCAGTTTTTATTTCCAAATGAAACAAAATACTGCATGTTGATTGTCTGAGAGGTATGGTGAATCCACATATATAAGCAAGCTATAAATAGGCTAAAAACATACCCTTTCTTAATTATTAATTCATACCTTCTGCTCGGTTATGTTACAACAAAAATAAACAAGAGGCCCCTCGGGGCCTGAAGCGCTCATCTTGAACAGAACACAATATAAACAGAGTCCAAGAACGAGTCTACATTATTAAGCAATCCATATCCATAGGCTACACTGTCAATCCTCGAGTCCCTCAGGAGTGACAAAAATAATCTGAGCATCATGCCTTTTCTTCAGTTGATCATAATGTACACACCTCTAGAGGGTACTGAATACAAAATGTTTAATTCTTCTGCAAAATGGCCAATTCCGGCTCCCATAGGGAGCCCAAATATTAACCCAGGTTCTCGATTTGAACACAGTTGAATCTGACTTCCCTAGAGATGTTGTGTACTTGTGTATCAAATATGAACGCATTCTGACTGTTGGATCTGAAGAAGAGAAATTTTAAAGAAATTTCTTCATATTGCAGTAAGTTAAAATTTGAGCTACCATGGTGAGCCCAAATATTAACCTATGGATCCGATTTGAACAAACTTGAATCTGACCCCCATAGAGATGTTGTATACCAAATATGAAAGCATTTTGACTAGTGGATCTCAAGAAGAAGATTTTTTAAGAAATTCCCTCATATTGTGTACTGAGTTAAATTTCAGGTTCCCATTGGGAGCCCAAATATTAACCCAGGCACTCAAATTGAACAAACTGGAATCTGATCCCCCAAGATATGTTGCATACCAAATATGAAAGCATTCCAATTGAAGAAGATTTTTAAAGAAATCTCATATCGCATTAAGTAAAAATTTGGGCTACCATAGCGAGCCCAAATATATTAGGGATCTGATTTGAACAAACTTGAATCTGACCCCCCCCCCCCCCCCCCCCCCCCCCCCCCAGAGATGTTGCATACCAAATATGAAAGCATTCTGACTGGTGGAACTGAAGAAGATTTTTTAAAATTATCCCCCATATTGAACAATTGAACAAAGTTAAATTTTGGGCTGTAGGCAGCCTAAATATTAACAATCTAGGGACTTGGTTTGAACAATCTTGAATTTGACACTCAAAACAATGATGAAAATCAAACATTAAAAGATTCTGACTGGTGGTTCTGAAGAAGATTTTTAAAGAATATTCCCCATATTAATTACCCTATGTAAAAAATTTGGGCTCCTGTATTGCGCCCAAACATGAACCATGAGCTTTATTTTAACAAACTTGTATCTGACCTCCCAATGAATGCTGTATACCGAATATCAAAAGATTCTGATATTGGTTCTGGAGAAAAGATTTTTAAAAATATTTGCAAATATGCTGACTCAGTATTTTTTCTTTGCTCATTACAGAACACCCTGACATAACCGATGGCAATTTTTTTTTACCATTCAATTCTACTGGTCTTAAGGATACTTAATACCAAATGACAGCACTCTGTTCCTTGTGGTTTGGGAAATATGGGCGTTTGAAAATATTTCTATTTTTAGCTTCCAGGGTTTCCATGGGTATGCAGGATTTTTTTTTTTTTTCTGCATGGGTCAAGTACGTATGACCCAATAATACCACATACCAATTTGGTTCAAACCGGACCATCGGTTCAGAAAAGAGAGATGTTGGGCCCCTCCCCCCCCCCCCCCCCCCCCATTACAAAGCCAAATATTGCTTCACGAACTTCGTTTGAACAAACATGATTCTACACCTCAAAAGGAAGCTTCATAGCAAACATCAAGTCACTGTACACACTGGTTCATGAGAAGATTTTAAAAATATTTTGGGACCTTTTTCCCCCACTCCCTCCCTATAGGGCTGGGCATGTTGAGTTGAACAAAAATGAAATGCCCCTTTGGGACCATCACTCACACAAACTTTCACTTGAATTGGCACAGTGGCTTTTGATGAGAAGACCAAAACATGGTGTTTACAGACGACGGACGGAGAGTGATCAGCTTGACTTGGTCCAGATGAGCTAAAAAAAAAATCAGGACAATTTGGTTCTCAAAATTGGGACAACTTGGCCCAAAAAACGGCCGACTTTTCCCGGAAAAATCGGCCGGGGCTGAGTTGTCCCGAGGCCGATTTGCCACGGAACCGATGTTTACACCACTTCACAACGAGCAGTGAACATTTGGTACATCAAGCTCCTTTGTATAGATTTTTATTTATATCATGATCATCAGATTAATAAGAGTTAAATGTTGAGTAAATCAATATTCACACGTGTGAATCTGTTTTTTTATTTACATGAGTATCGATGAGTGGTACTTCCGCTGGCAATCTATCACGAACCACGAGCGATGAATTTAGACAAGTTTGCATTCAAGGCGATGTCACCAAAGGTCAGCTTGCATATTGTTCAACTTTTGGTGCAAATTGTATCTACTGAAATCCCATTGCTGTCTTTTTTCACCACCGTTTGCGTGAAAAGCCAAAAATTTATGACATAGGCTGTTTCATGGTACAGAGTGTGCTACCACAGTAGTTATAGTTATCAACTTGTATACTAATCTTGCTTGTTTTGGGTTTTTTTTTTTTACAATACTTAAAGATGTCTTTTAAGGTGTTTTGTGATAGAATTAAATTAACAGAAAATTTGGTTACATGTTCAATAATATCACCCGAAATTTGAAAAGATCGGCTGCTGAAATAAAAAAAAAAAATTAAATTCCCATGTAGAAAAAATTCCAGTTAAAAAATTGGTCTACCTGGAATTGGTCTAAGTGGAATAAATCCTACTGTTATATTTATTAGTGTTTAATTACGGTAGAGTATGTCGAAGTACCCGGAGAGAACCACTGAGCATCGACAAGCAACTGTCAGCTCCTCAACATTCTAACTCTGTTCAGGCTCCGCTCAAGCAGGCTTACGGCGGATGAAGACATGTGCACGATCTATGTGTAGTACGCCTTAGTACATAGCGTCATCGTGCCTCATGTAAGCAACCAGGATAAAGTGCCTTTCCCAAGGACAACGCAATCGTCCCAGACGGGGATCGAACTTAGGACTTCTAGCCTGAAAGTTCAACAGACTATACGACTGAGTAACTGTGCTCCCAAAATCCTACTGTTTTCGAGGCTAGGAGAAGGGCTTGCCCCACGCTGTTTATGTGCGTCTTCGGCGCAAAATACCATCTGTCTTGTCTACAATTCAATTCACACCTTTTTAATCCTTGTTTGTTAGCAAATTTCAGTCATAACACGATATACCAAATGCATATCCCCAAAAGCAAAGGCTTGAGCCGAGAGGATATGGAAGAGGTGTCCCCTTCCTTTTTTACAGGGTTTAGGAGTCACCGCCACAAAAAAATTATGCATTGAGGGTGATTCCGAGAGTATTTCTTGCCTGCAAAAAATATTTGTTAAGGAAATAAATAACCTGTAATCTAATTTTTATAATTGGGTAATCCCGATTGGGTTAAGATTTGTTTCCCGATGTCCCATGTTCAGTCAGATCTAGAATAAAATCTTCTTGACTGACGTTGAGATAATAAAATGATTCAGAAATACCACAGAAAGATGTCTTTCTTGAGGGAACGGGATGTTACGCTTGTTTTATTAATGTAATAAATCATTTTATTATTTGTGAATCGCGTTGTTCTTGTCAAAATCTTTCCCAGTTGGCATGGTGGTTCTCTTTGTTATTAAGTGGCTACAGTTTGCCTTCCAGATGTTTTGTTTAATTAATTTTTTTCGGTCATTTAAATTTTCTTTTATAGATTAAGTTGTTTCATAAATGTATCGAGACAGAAATTTACACAAATATTTAAGCGCATGCATGCAACTGCCAACACAATATTCATACAATTTTTTAGGGAGAACAGTAACATTTTAGCATTGAGTAGACCCCCTCCCCAAAGCTCCGCCACTGATTGTACGGCTGGAAATAAGTTATAATTTTACCTTTAAAGTATATGAGAAGGGTAATTTTTAAAAGTGGAATTTTTTTTTTAAAAAGAAAAAAAAAAACAGTATATATTTGAGATTTCTTATTATTATATATCAGCTTCAAAAAATCGAATAAAATCACAGTCTCGAAACAAAAAATAAGGGAGGTTACATCCTGTACCATATAATAGATTTGTAAATATTTTTTCTCTATATCCAGGTTATTTTTATGCTTTATTTGATGAGTATGGTGGCTCAGTGGAAAACTGTTGGACTTCTATGCTAGAGGTCTCGAGTTCGACCCCCTTTCGGGACGACCTGCGTTGTGTCCTTGGGCAAGGCACTTTATCCCGGTTGCCTTCATGGGGCACGCGATTAAGCCGTGTACTTATGTGTAGTGCACTTCGTTCGTGTTCGTCTCCAACCCCTGTAACCCTGCTTGAGCTGAGCTTGAACAGAATTAGAATGTTGACGAGCTTGTACACGCTCAGTGGCTCTCTCCGGGTTCTGCGGCTTCCTCCACACGTAAAACAGTCACAGTCATGATTGGCAATTGTACAATAAGTATGTGACCTTAACCACAATAAATAAATAAATTTATGCTTTATAAAATTGAGAGGACAATTTTCAAATCATCAACGATAATGTGTGGAAAGTCTCGATATTGAACTGCGAAATATCCTCTTATTTTAATAAAGCAGAAATTGCATGCAGATGAATAATATGACATGAATATTCTCCACAAGGCCTATTTTTTTACGAGAAGTGATTTTAACTTTTAGGCCCTGAATCAAAAATTTTCTATGAAAACATCTAACTTCGAACATCTTTTTTTTTTAACTTGACGACAATACATTTGTTTAAATTTTGCTTTTTTAGTGTCAATAGTGAGTTTTTTTCATAAAGATAACTGTCCGACTGTTTGCACTGCATTTGGTGAACATAGTGTATTTCCCGGGACAAGAGATAGAGAGACAAGGTTGTATGTTCTTTATTAGTTTTTATTGCACCAGAATATGTGCTGTGGCTCAGTAGTTCGAGGTCCAGACTGCAAGCCGAGTGGTTCTCGGTTCGAATTTCACCTGCGGCAGCCACGTTGTGTATTGGGCAATATAACTTCGCCACCTCTTTGCCCATCCGTGAGCACGGTTGCGTTGTGTACTAAAAGCGCACTGCACATCGATAGTGCACTGGTTTTCAACCAATGCTCCCCATGCCTGTGTAGAGTTTGTATATTGGGATTTGGCAATTGCTCGCTGTTGGTTAAGGTGGTTCTCTATCTCGGTCACGATGAACCAATGTGCAGACATGCGAGCTTAAACACCAATAAATAAATAATAATAACTGTACCATAAACTGCCAATGCGACTAACTTTTGGACAAAGATTTTACTTAACAAAAGGGTGCCAACGCCTTGTTTTTTTATATAGGACCATTGTTTTGTTAAACTTTCTGTACATTTTTTTTTATCAATCAAACTTAACCCTCTGAAGACTGATGTCGAAATATCTAAAGTTCAGGGTGCAAATATTTCCCATAATGCCACTAGAAATTTAACCAATTCAATCTTGTTTGACAGAGCTCAATGAAGCAACTAGAAATTTAACCAATTCAATCTTGTTTGACAGAGCTCATTCATTGAGCTCTGTCAAACAAGATTGAATTGGTTAAATTTCTAGTGGCATTATGGGAAAAATGGCTTTTTGAAATTTGGATATTTTGACATCAGTGTGCAGAGGGTTAAAACACAAAAAAAAAGAAATGAAAAAAAAAAACAGCCCAAAAAGATATAACTATTGAAATTGCAACAGTAATAAACAGTGATTGTGCGCAATCAAGAGATTAAAAGAAATGAAAGTGTCAATGACACTCTGTAGCTTAACTTGTCTGTGTGTGTTGTCTTTGATGAAAAGTATACTGTTCAATGTTTATGAAAGGATTATGAAATAAGACAAATTGTGATAATTGGGAAAATATTAATTTTGGTTCCCTGTATGCTATGTTTTTATTAAAAAATAATATGATACACTGTACTCAAGGGCGGCGGGGTGGTGGGTTAATATGACCTCACAGTTGATGTATGTGGCCCTCACAGTTAACGTAATACTATGTCAATAAAAGTTACCAAGTTACAGTGAAATTATTCTAAAACGAGTCATCCTATCAAGTTACATTAAAATTCCTTCATAAATATGGCCTGTAGACTGTGTGCTAAAGGTTTTCGGGCTTCAGGCCTTTGTAGCCATGACGGTTGACTGATTACTACTAAAAGGCGCTACTAAAAGGCGCGACCAAAAGGGGACGTTGTCATCTGGGCATCATCTGGAGTGATCCTACAAGTTACAATGAAATTCCTTCATAAATAAATATAGAACCTTAGTGAGCACGCTCACATACCCCACGTGCCCCGATATTTGTAGGCCACCATGTTTTTAGACTAACATACCAAAAAAATCAGCTCAATATCTGGAAGCGTGTAGGAAAAAAGTCCACAAAACTGTAATTTTGATGAACTTTTTCTAAGTTCAAGGGCTGTAATTTCGGTAAAATCAGGGGAGCGGAACAAAATGCAAACTTGATCTGTAGGCCACCATGTCAGACTAACATACCAAAAATAAGCTCAATATCTGGAAGCGTGTAGAAAAAAAAGTCCGGAAAACAAGTAGGACTGACTGACGGGCCAGACAAAAACATTATACCCCTGCAACTTCGTTGCGTGGGGTATAAATATGACCTGTAGACTGTGCTCAAGGTTTTTGGCTTCGGGTCCCTGAAGCCGTCACAGTTGACCAATCATGACCAAAAGGATGTCATCATCTAGGCATTATATAATGAAATCCTTACATAAATACAATCTATAAGTATGCTAAAGGTTTTTTGGTTTTTGGGCTCGGGTAGCCATCAAGGCTCAGCCTTGGAAATATTACACGCACGATTTTATCGCGCGCCTACCGCGTGCCTGATTCTCATTCTGCACACGCGGTTTTTTCGCACGCCTTGCTTCTGTCTCACACACAGTCTGTATGCCATCGTCTCGCTCAAGCAATCTTGTAAAGCCGGCAGTTTAATAGTTGTTGCCCTTTTAAAAGGGTTAAATTATTTTCGAATCCCATAAAAATGATACTCTGCAACAACCTGCACCTGCAGAGTTTAACTTAAGTTCACAGACACCGTCACACGCCGATTTCACACTACACAGTCGCACGTCTGCAGTATACTTGTATTACATTGAAATGACAACTCTATCGTTTGACTGACTGTTGCCGCTGTCACGTGGTTTGCTATCAAACCTACTTTGAAATTGAGAGTCAAGTTTGCGAGCCCAAATCAGTACGGTTAAATTTGTTATCAGTATGGCATCTAATATAAAAAGGGTTCGCGTGTTAAGTCTTCAACTTTTAGAAAATGGAATATGGGTGGAATGATAGGAAAAACAGAACTGATCGATGGCTGTGAATACGTTATTATTCTGTTGAACTTTTTCTTTTCAAAACCATTGCAGAATTCAACTTGATATTCCCGTTAATTTTATAATAAATGGGTTCCGCCTAAAACTTTTACAGTGTCTTTCTTACTATAAACTGTGCTGTAAATTTTCACTCAGTATCATCTTTATGGCACGAATCTCAACAAGCGAGTATTCCAGGATAACCTTAGTCAGTAGCGCAATTCCCGACTGGCTTCCTCCCCACCCCCCTCGTTGCACACACACATTTTATGACAGAGTTTGAACTTTGGAATTTATTCGTCTTCACAACATGGTTAGTAGGGACCTGCGAACCGTTCGAGATTCGGCTCGACTCGAAACCATCGCCGAGATTCGATTCGACTCGATACCTCACCGTCCGATTCGTATTTTTCGAACCGACCCTCTGTTCAAACGGCGAATTATATGTGCACTCGCTCGCATCAAGAACACGCGTCATACGCTAACGATAGTGTAATAAATCGCTTCTCTGAACGTATTAGCTCTCCAATTTTGTTGATTATTAAACCCCCGGGCTACCGTACGATCTCTGAGGGTCAGGGAAGATTCGTCCCCGGGTTTTTGAGAATATTCGTCCCCGGGAATATTCGTCCCCCTGTAGGGGACGAATGTTCCCACCTGAAGGGGACAAATATTCCCACTGAGCGGGGACGAATATTCCCGGGGGACGAATATTCCCAGGGACGAATATTCTCGGGGACGAATCTTCCCGATCCCATCTCTGAAGGACAACGTCATGAGGCTGAGCACGAGCCACGACCACCAAGTGGGTAGAATAAAACTGCGAGTCTATGAGTTCAGAATCAATTGGTCTGGAATCGAGTATTCTCGCAGTGCGAGAATACTCGATTCCAGACCAATTGATTCTGAACTCATCCAGCATGAAGAGTACCGGTATTGCAGACTATGGAAGCACGAATGTCGCCGTCGCAACCGGTTTCAAGGTTCGAGATTCGACTCGACTCGATACCAGAGGGATGATTCGGCTGGAGATTCGGCTCGAAGTTTTATCCTCGGCTCGCAGGTCCCTAATGGTTAGGTTGATCGTTGTGAGCGTTTCCCGAGGTTTGCCTAAAAGTGTAGCATTTTGTTCCCGTATGAACGCCGTCCCCCCCGCCCCCGATCAAGAGGTTTGATGCTTTTGCCACAGAAGACTCAAAACATTTAAATGGAAATCCTGTCTAGGCCCCTCCATGCTAGGCAAACAACGAGCTAATAGCTCGTGTTTGTCTAGCATGGAAGGGGCGTAGATAGGATTTTCAGGGGGGGCTGCAATACATGAATTGAGGGGGGAGCACTAAGCGATATGCCGAACGCATATCCCGAGGGTTAAAGGGTTTGGGGAGGTAGCAGAGCGGAGTCCTCCCCTCCTGATCCGGGGACCTGCCACGGGAAAATTTTCTCCTCAAGTCCGGTTATGACTGTAAACAATTAATTTAACATTGTGTCCAAATGCGATATTATAGTGAACGGTAACGGTTCTGAAGAGCATATTTCAAATTTTCTAATTCTGTCCTTGAACGTATGACAGAATTTGAAATTTTGAAACATGCTGTTTAAAAAGGGTTATTTAGCCGTTCAAAAAACCAAGAGGATTTCCACCCCAGAAACCACAGTATGCTCCATTTGATCGCTCATTTTCAACAAAAGCTCGTGCCATCGCCATCTGCACGATTCCCCCCCCCCCCCCCCAACCCTTTCAGAATTCCTGCATCTACCACTGCCTCATTACGGCCATGTTTTTAATGAATTCTATTTGTTGGACTGTTTTTCAATAAACAAAACAAAATGCAGGCTGTTCGATTTTCATCGTCGACAAAAATGAAACAGCTTTGGCTTGCACACTGAACTGTAAATTAATGGAAGGACCTCTTCCCGTACAAAAATTATGAGGGGACTGCTTAAAAAACATGAATTACTTTGTTTTTTCTTTGTTTTTAAACAGCCCCAGCCGCCCCCCCCCCCCCTCCCTGCTCCAATCCTCCATCAATTCATTATTCAGGTGAACCTCCCATCAAGGACCCTCATTAAAATTACATCACATGTGTCCCATGATGCAAAATTTTAAATAAACATCCATTCAATAAAATATCACACGTGCTTTGAAGACAATTCGTTGATGAAAATAGAATTCATCTTTGTTGTTTCACACAAAATTTTCACGGATTTTTTTTATTGGATTGGACTTTCTGTCTGTTACCAGCATGCATGACATAACTTGATGATATCAAAAGTCACATTCTTGAAATTTCGGAGCGAAGTGGCGAAGTCAAAAGTCAGCGGTTACGGTAATGTAAATGGCGATCTTATCTTTTACTTTATTTTTCAAAATTCTCTGTTTGTGTCACCAATTCACGTGATTAGATTTTGGACTAGACTTTCCTGTTAATAAGTGCTCGGCAAGTTTGCAAAGTTTGAATCTGAATGGCAGTAGCTCAAACAACGTGGAGGCCACAAATAGTATTTTCTTGACTGGTTTGTTTTATGGACCAGTCCGTAGAAATTCCCGAAATTAAATTGTAGACCTAATCATGTCACCTTTAAACTTAAAGACCTGTCATCCAAGTTTGGTCAGTGTCGGTGTGCACGTAACACCGTACCGTACCGTACCAGTAATGCACGACACTGCATTATTTTAATGCTTCTACATTCAGTTTGCTAAAAATACATTTAGGCGAGCGAATCGCGCACCTGGAATTGTTTCAGGAGAGCATTTTGTCGCCACCCTCGATTTTTCATATGGCCAACACTGAAGGCTGAATGATTGCGACCAAAAGGGACGTTCTCATCTAGACATTATAGGAAGTCAACCTACCAGGTTACAATGAAATCCCTCCATAAATATGACCTGTAATCCTACGAAGTTACATTGAAATCCCTTCATAAATATGACCTTTAAGACTGTGCTCAAGGTTTTCGGGCTTCGGGACCCTTTAGCTCATATTTCACCAATCACAACCAAAAGGGATGTAAGTAATCATTTAGGCATTATATATTGAGTCAACCTAACAAGTTACAATGAAATTCTTCCATAAATATGACCTGACTATGCTAAAGGTTTTTGGGCTTGGGCAGCCATAAAGCTCAATGATCGCAACCAAATGGGACATTCTCATCTATACATTATTTGGAGTCATCCTACCAAGCTAATATGAAAATACGTGACACGTAATGGTGCACACCCAATATTGTTAATTTCGGTAAATATTGTAGGCCCCAAGCAAGATTTTTCAGGAAAGATATGGTGTATATCGCAGAAATAGCAGCGGTTATGTGAAATATAACAATTTTCCAAAACGTGTTGTACAGCGACATGCACGAAGATCACGGAGAGGTCTTGAACTGGGCAGATGCGAGGAGCTAAATTATCATCAGGTATATATATAGTACTACATCATCATGTCATAGGTATCCCCTATACCCCGATGAGCATTAAGAGACGTAATTAAATCACTCTTTCGATACTCATTTGCTCAATGGGATTTGAGTCGTTCGAGCAATAATTTTTTCTGTCGCTGCTTAAAAGCTTATTTGCTCGATAAGATTCGAGTCGTTCAAATAATACCTATCCCTGCTTGATTGTATTTTGGGTTTTAGGATCATAGAGGACTTCGTTATACACAGAAAAGGCAAAAACAGAGACGGACAAGACAAAATAGACTGTTGGGATAGGCAGAAATGGGACCAGTAAAAGGCAAAACAGACCAGGAAATAGAAGGATAAACCACATAATATATCGGGATAGATAAAATACCGAGAATATGGAGCATATCCGAAACAACAAAGTTACTCTTATACAAAGGAATGCGTCTATTTTTGGGCAAAAAGAAGAATTCTCAGGGACAACAGACAGAAACCAAATATTTAGTGGAAAATCCACACTAGTAAAAGAACTATTGGATTTATTTGGGTAATTTTACAAAGTATTCGAACAAATACAATTACTCAAACCAGGAAACGCACCTTAGATCACTCTATGCTACTCTTTTAAGCCCAAAATTGAGGAATCCGTACCAAATAAAGTTGTTTGGATGGTTCTTCAGGATTGTCTGGATGTTTGTGGTAATTCGAACTTGAATTTGTCCACATGAAACCACCTCTCATCATTCATTTAGCACTACGTGCTACTATTATTTATAAGCACTTGACTGGGGTTTGCTAAGTCCGTCTCGGTAGTTTTGGATTATTTAGAGGGATTGTCGGGTTGTTTGTTGTAATTAAATTTACTCCTGTTCAATCGAACACACCCCTTTCCTATTAGAAGATTTTGGGTCACATAGCAACCATGTGCTATACCATAGAAACCAAGATGGCGGTCTCAGGTATACAAAATGGACTACTACTACACTCGTCTCACCTCAACAAATCGCGCTGCGCATGCACACTAGGACCACGTATCACTATAGGAATGTTGTCACAAGATGGCGCTCACGCGGGCTACCATGACAACCAAAAATGAAGTAACTGGGCCATGTGCCTATGATGTCACATGAGATCCGGCCAATGTGGGTCGATCAGGTACATGATCTACTACTAACACCAAGCCGAGAGATCCACGGTTAGATCCCCAGCAGGGGTAACTGCGTTGTTGTGTCATTGGGCAAGGCACTTAATCACAATTGCCCAGGTGGGGGCATGGTGGCACAGCCATGGGGGCATTCTGGGGGCACATCCCCCCCTCCCTCCAAAAAAATAATTCCGATAGGATCACCGATCCAATGTCGAGTTGTGACAGCATAAAAGTGGATTTAATCATTATTATCAACTTATCGTCCGGAAACCAATTGTTTACAATTTACTATGTGAAGGGTCTCTCTGACCTTAGGATTCCAAAATAAATAGGGCTCTTTCTTGCAATAATGCCAATCTCCTACGAAGTTTCGTGAACGTCGGTGGAACCATTGTCAAATAAGGTTCTTCCACTCACCTATGCCAACCTACCTATGGAGTTTCATGAATGTGGGTTCAACCATTATCAAGTTATCATCCGGAAACCAATTCTTTTGATTTACTATGTTCAGGGTCACTGTGACCCTGACCTTTGACCTAGTGCGCCCAAAATAAATAGGCTTCTTCCTCTCATGACAGCCAACCTACGTATGAAGTTTCATAAATGTGAGTTCAACCATAGACGAGTTATCATCCGGAAACCATTTGTTTACAATTTACTATGTTCATGGTCACTGTGACCTTGACTTTTTACCAAACAAGTCCAAAATAAATAGGGTTCTTCCACTCACCGATGCCAACCTATCTGTGGAGTTTCATGAACGTGGGTCGAAGCATTATCAAGTTATCGTCCGGAAACCAATTCTTTATGCTCGCCCGCCATTCACCAAGCTATAAGTCGAGCTTGACTTCGTCAAAACTTGACTAAACAAGAGGCCCGGCTTTAATCGCTCACCTGCCAAAGTGGTTCAAAGAAGTATTTGGGGGCACATTCAGTTAAGCATGGTTCGTCAACACTACAAAGTAATGAAGTCATGAAAGGCAAATTTTATGGAAAAACACTAATGAATCGATTTGAATAAACCTGAACCTTACATGCACCCCATGCCACCCACCCCACCCCTGCCCACAGAGAGCCCAAATAATAAGCCAGGGGCTCAAATTGAACAAACTTGAACCTGATCCCCCTTGAGATGTTATATACCAAATATGAAAGAATTCTGACTGGTGGATCTGAAGAAGGAGGTTTTTAAAGAAAAAAATGTCCTCACATTGCATCATGTTAAACTTTGGGCTCAAACAGGGAGCCAACATATTACGGTAGCCAATTTGAACAAACCTGAAACTGACCCACCTCAAGAAGATGTTGCATACCAAATATGAAAGGATTCTGATTGGTGAATCTGAAGAAAAAGATTTTTATAGAAATTCCCTCATATTGCACTAAGTTAAAATTCAGGATCCCATATAGACAGCCCAAATATGAACTCAGGGACTCGATTTGAACAAATTTGAATCTGACCCCCTCCCCCACCCCACCCCCCCCCCCCCCCCCCTATAGATGTTGTATATCAAACATGAAATGATTCTGACTAGTGGATCTGAAGAAGATTTTTAAAGAAATTTCAACAAATTAAATGAATTCGAGTGAAATACTGAAAGAAATCACTGAAGTCAGTTCGATATTTCTGTTTCGATCGTGCGTTCGACTTCATTTCAGAAATACAAAGGGACGTCATCCGACTAGGAGTAGTAATTCATTAGACCCTGGAATCTAAAAATAGCCAGGCCGCTAATGGCTATTTATACCATTGTCGCCTGTGGCGTGGCTCCGTCGAATGACGTCACTGAAATTATGGAGTTTTAACGGGCCCCCAGACTTCTGTTAATCGACTAGTAACTTATAGATTAAGTGGTAATAATATTATTTGACAAGCAATTGCTGCCAGTTTTAAAAAGCATAAAACCGGCTATTTGTCTTTATTTTGTGTGATATCATTAGGCATACTTATTTAATTCTATTCATTTATTGAATTTTTCAAAAAAAAACCTTGACTACTGGTATGGCGAGGGCCGGTCGCCGGGCAGGCGACCCATTTTACCAAGAAACTTGGTTATTTCTGGACGGATTTTGATATTTGGTATGTGGCTTCTTGATATGCAAGTGCAACACCCGATGACGCAAAATAAGGTGTGTCCATGAGAGTTATAGCCCTTCGTTAAAATCTTCCAATTTTGTGCTTGAAAGCGCGTTACTTCAACAAACGTCAACCGATTTGACGGATGGTTTGGCACATGGGTTTCAAGGAACAATGTCTTGGTCGAGTTCGAAAATGGGCTCGGTCCGATGTACTGCTGAAGAATTATTGGGCTGACTTTGCCATTTTTTTGCAAAGTCACTCATTGTAATGGCCAAAAAACAGGCCAACACCATTCACTGAAATTGCCATTCAATGTTAATTGTTGTTGCATTTTTTTTTTTGCGTCAAAAACATATCTATGACCCCTCACTGGAATAAGCTAATTCAGCTCTGTCCAGTGGGGGGGGGGGGGGGGGGGGGGGGGGGGGGGGGGGGGGGGGTTCGTAGCTATGTTTTTGGTGCAAAAAATGAAAAGAAATTAGTTATTCAAAAGTCGTATCTTCTTTTCATGTAAGTTAAAGGATTATCATAATAATATGGAGAAAACTCCTAATATACCAGTGAATACAAGTGAAATATGGGTTTTCTGGCTAAGTGTTTGGATGGTGATTTGGGGGAGGATTGGAATATAATTGGAATCCCCTCTATCGCAAGTACTATGAGGGGAAACTGTGGTTTAATTAAATGTGTTAATAGGGTAAAATTGGTGGTTATTTGTTTATTTGGTTGCCAGAGGTTATTGTGTGCTTCTCAGTTCTGGATGCCACACTTGCTCAAGATGCATTTAACTGCATTATTTTTGGCAATATATGGCCTTTATTGCTGCTGACTGTGACAAAAATATAACTTTTCAAAAAATAAAACAGTATTATTTGGTCTGTGGTTCTCCAATGAACTTTTAAATGTGAAATATGTGTAATATCCAAAAAAAATATAATTAAATCAGTGTTTTTACATGTATGTATTTCCTATAATCAACCCTAAACCTTCCCTATAAAACTTTTCCCTAACAAAAATCCCCCTCCACCCAATCATTTTCACACAATGCACAAAATCCCCCTCCCCACCATGTTTTTTTCAGGTGAACAGAAATTCCTCCCTCCATAATTTCTGGTGAACAAAAATCCCCCCTAATTTGTTAGAAGTATATTGAAAGCCATACAAAAATGTCCAAAGCTTTTTACCACTCAAAGCCGAGCACTTGTCGCATCAATCAATGCTAACCTTGCTTGTGTGGAGTTAGCACTGTTGGCCAGTGGTTCTCTCAGTGCACTTTAGCTTCCTACACCCACAAAACTGTCCAACATGAGGTGACACTGGCTGTTGAAAGTGTCCTTAAACTCCAATAAATAAATAAATAAATAATTGTCTTGATAAATAGTTATTGAGGCATGTTTTATATTTATAAATAGTGCTGAGTGTTTATGTAATTTACAAATTAAATACGTAAGTTTTTCAATCCTCTTGACCTTTTAACCTTTTGGTGTAAAAGGCCAGGAGGGGGGGGGGGGTATTTTTGTACTGCTCTTAAAATAATGTGAGAGATTGTGGTACTTACTACCTTCAAAAAT